>JABSMR010038598.1:0-15619 GCA_018902295.1 Dusona sp. PSUC_FEM 10030013
TATATCGTATATTGTAGACAATAACATACACATGTTTTCCACATCTGCGAGAACTGAATCTCCGTGTATAAATATAATTCCGTACTCTGTCTATTCATATTTGTGTGGATGTGAAAGTAGGTATTTATATAATATGTTACCAGGGAATAATTTTACATATTTAAATTGTTCGACAAACAAAAAAAGACGTTGCAACCGTGGTTTACTTTTTTTTATTACTGCGTACTTTTATTATTGATATCTATTTTTTATAACAAAGTTCAAACTATTACTTTGGAATTACATCTAATTTAAGAACGACAGAGGCACATGTGTATAATTAAAAATTTGAAGTACAATTATTCAAGGATGCATGTAATTAATACTTTTCGATTGAATACTCCGAATTGTTTTTTTGTTGTTTGTTTTATGTATATTTTGTTTTCTCTGAGATCGTATACATGAAATGGACAGACAATCAGGACCACAGTTGGTAAACTTTCAGTGAAACGAATATACGTTTTTCTCTCATGCGAATATACATGTTTTTGTGATACGTTTTCAAAGGGCCTGGAATCGAAGTACGAGAGAGAAAGGGAGAGGGAGCGAGAGAACGAGCGAGAACGGAAGACGGTAGTTTATCACGAATTGACTATAGCGACAAGTATTCTCGCCTACGCTAATGCTCTTAATTGCCTCAAACGCGGAGCATATTTCCGGATCAAGGCCACATAAAACGAAGGAGGTTTCCTGTCAAGCCTTTGCGGGATAGGCCCGACCTGATCCTGCGCAAAAGGACGATAGTTCAACCCCCTGCATGTTCGTCAACGAATCTACAAGGGGTTGCTGCGTGCGTCGGATCATCTTCGGGGGAAGGGCGTTTTCCTCCTTCCTACCAACCCCGAAGATTCACCCTCCGTTTAACAGGAATTCAGGCTTTTCGTTTTCATCCTACGAAACACCTCAAGACGTAAATACCGTCTTGGAAATCAGGATCCCATGAGTTTCGAGAAAATGTCAAGTTCTCCCAAATCCTGAATGAAATTCACATCATATTTTGACACGGTATTTTCAAACAATGAGTTAATATTAATATCGTGGAAATAATCATTTTCAATCATTCATCAAATATTAATTTTCTAATTATAATAATTCGTATCAATTACGAAATAATTCTATTAATCATTCGTTTGGGTATGCATTTTTGTCGAGTCAATGAATAATATCAATCGACGCACTCGTCTCGATTTCATAAATAGCACAATAATGATTAGTTCGAATTATGAAATTACGCAAAAATGTTAAATCAGGGAGAAGAAATTATTCGCATTGTTTTTCAATATAATAAAAAGGAATGTTTCTTCTTTTTGTAACCCAATCAATAAATTAATCAAAAAAATAATAATCAGGCAAATGATCTGTCGTTTCTCTCTATGGACCGTTTTAAGATCGACTATTGACGTCGTTGAACGTAAAAAACCTGACACAATTAACATTTATAACAATCTGATGACAAAATAACTCACATTTCCTCTTTCCTCAGTTCCTGTACCGATTCGAAGATATGTAGACATGGGTCACACCAGAATATGTGTCAAAGACACCGGATGAAAACAGGAAATCCGATCTTAGGGTAGTAGAGACTACGGGAGGTCAGTAACAAGGTACAGGATCTTCGTGCCTTTAACTCTCTCTGCTCGATGTCTATAGATATCTTTATATAAATTTCTATGTGAGTGTACAAATCGAGCATGTATGGATCAATGCAGCAAATAGCAAGAGATTCGCAACAGCCATTCAAGTATTTGGGTACAGCGTTATTCGTGTCGAGTAACGATTGAACCACCACGTGGAAAATCTTAAAGTCTTGCCAGGACTCCAGCAGCCCGAAGGAAGCTGTTATATCGATGTCACAGAGTGCAACACTAGTTCAAAAGACATCTCCCTTTATCTCACTTACTCTTGCGTCAAAATGATTGTCCTGTGCCTTGTAATTCATAGTAACCTGATCGACAAGGCTACGTTTTGTTCCTGGTTGGGCAAGGATATGTTCGACCGTGCAGGATACGGGTCAAACCTTCAGGACCCTTTCAAAATAGTGGGTTCGCTCGTATTTGTTCTTTTGTGTCCAATGGATCCTGTGCAACTCTGTTTAAATCGGTTCAATATGTTTAAACATAATCTCGATGTTAAATCCTTAAAAAAATCGATTTAGTGTGTAAAATTAAATAACAGTCGTCGTAATTGTATATTCGAGGAATATTTTCAAATGAAAAGAAACTCGAAAAAGAACGTAATTCGAACAACACAGTTGCAAATATTACTTTTTTTAAGCTCTGGAATCGTGTGCATTGTTTCAGATTTTAATTGTCCATGTTTTGTACGAATTCTTCAGTAATGTTTGCCAGTATTCATTGTTATTTTGAAAAGTCGGGGCCAAATATTTAACCATGGAAAATGGCCACTCACAATACACGATCGATTCCACACCCAGAGAATGACGCGGGCTTTTGTTCTGCCGTCCCCCTCGAAAGCGAGAATCCTGCTGTTACCCTCTGAATGCCTGGTCCTCCCGAGGGCGATAAGTATGCGTTTCGAGGGAGAAACACTTTGTCTTACGTTACTACCGAAGCATCGAGAACTAACCACGGATAATACACACGCGTTTCCTTTCTGGTCCTCACCATTTATATGTTGACAAAGACAGCAATCTCACCACAGGACTGAATCAGCCCAACGACTGGATAAAATAGTTGTTCAATGTCATTGACCTTTACGTAAAAGCGCCAGGATGGATACGATCCATTGTTGGAAAACATCTTACCTGAGGATGTTATTTGTCCAAAAAATGTCACATTTACACCCTCACGTTGTGTATTTACACCCTAGAAATATTCTTACCACCAGGACCTCATGACATCGAAGCGCATCATTTTTTTCCCCTGTACGGGGACCATTACGTTTCACGCGGTACCGCTCTACGTACACGTGTACGAATGATCATGATACATGAATGTATTCAGCTTCCCGCGGGAGGCTTGAGAATGGAAAATATTCCGCGAACCAGGACCGCATGCAAGGGTAATTTTTTTTCTCGATACAACAAGATTTCTTCCCTCTCCCGTCGTCTACTCAGTGGATGATCCAATGTCAACAAAATAGCGGATGTTGTCGGAGTTTTCGGTATCGTTGGAGAAACGAAAGGGGGAAAAGATGTTCATAGAAGGTTTCGGATCAACGTCAACGTCACACTCTCGTCAACCGAGAGTGGCGCCAGAAGCATTCCCACTATCAGGACCCCATAACACCCTGCAGGCATTTCGTCCTCGAGGAATTTGTGAGCCACGTTGTACGCGAGAACCGCGCGAATAACGCCTTGGTGTATTCTCCGGCCCTGGAGAAAAGGGGTGAGCTTTCGTCACGACAGGATAACAGAATTTCGACGATCGCACCCGTCGCTTGCAACTTGCAAAGCTTAATTACTCTATTTTGCTCGAAAATTCATTGTAATGTTCCCGTCTACAGCCCTAATGAATCATTTGATGAACGAACCCAGGAACATTTGAAAGATGACCTGGCGTATCAGGAATAAAACATTATATCTAAGGTTTTAATTGAAAGAAACAAAAACTTGTTTTATATACAAAGTTGATAAGTCACTATATCGAAATTCTAAAGTTAGGACCCTAGATCGCGCAGGAGCAAAGTCATTCTTCCAAATAAGTCCTACCATTTAGATTTTCATAGTACGTAAATTTCTCACATACTTTGGAAACTATCCTATGAATTTGCAGTAACGACAGTTCAACTTGTTTTCTAATCATATTTAGATATTTAGATATTTTTTTCGTGTTGGTAATAAAATAAAAAATCAATTTACAGATTTACGTGAACCAATGGAAAGGGCACAAAACACCAACATGGCTTTGGCCATATAAGTGAGATATATATACATCAAGGAATGCGAATAGAGTCAACTATGTACTCCTGTTCGAAATTTATACAATGTTTTTTTTTTCCATTTATATTGTTTATCAATCACATGGCCGTGTGGTCAAATCACTTTGTAGTCCAGAGCCAGCCCTGATAATATAAAGAAGAAGTATTGTTTATCGAACGATTTTTGTTTGCGCAATTTTATTTACTTGAACGCGATAGACCTCGAGAGTATTCGAAGTTTGCACAGTAATTTGCGGTGAAGTGTATACAAACGTAAATTGGCGTGACACGGTGATGGGGTGGTAACAGGATTAGTTCCAATTCGAGCTTCAAAGCACCAACTTGTTTTTCGATCAGGATATCATGAGTTCCGTGGAACCAAGTTTACAATATTTACGCTCATTTATCTCGCCTTTCCTGTTCTCTCACGCCGCCCTTTATCGTCCTTCCCCTCTGTCGGTATATTCGAATTGGACGTTTGTCTTTCCCTCTTTCTCGCTCTCCGTTTCCCTCTCCAACTGTCTCTTTCGCTCAATTATTTATTGGAGAAGCTTTCTCGTGACGTGGGTATGAGAATGATGGTCAACCCCTCTCCTGATTGCTTCTAGGGGCTGCGCGATTCAAGCTTTTTTCATTATTGACTCCTGACCCTCATAGAATCCTCGCGACGTTCGCGCAATCGCCACCAACCACTATGTATCCATTTCCTAGCATATTCGTGTTTGCTTTATACCAGTAGATTGGCTCTATTAACGAACAATTTTCCTCGTTTGCTCGAGCTTAAATGCCCATGAAAGAGAAATGTCCAGATTCTCGTTACGAATAATGTCCCCAGCATTTGTTCGAGGAGCGGCTTGAAGAAGATTCAAACGGTATGACAACAGGATCACAGAAAAAGGACATTGGTATTTCCCTCAGGATATGATAACGCAAGGACGCTTGCGCTGATACTCCATTTTTTTCTATCCATCGACCTGAATTTTTATCCTTCCTTCGATTCGCTGCAGATTGGAAAGATTCTTATTAATCCGTAAGAAAAGGTATCTTTTTCAATGTTTTATTCATTATTTTCGAAATGTTCATTTTGAATGTCATTGATTTACAGAAATAGCCTGGAGGGGTGGATTTTTTTAATGCCGGTAAGTTACCTTTTAGGGGCACATGAGCCATCAAATCTGCAGCAGTGCAGACCATCCTGAAGTTTCAACGAGAGACTTCCGTATGTTTTGCACACTTTCACCAACAGATGGCTGAACTATCCAATCCCTCGTCATATTATTCCTCCTTTTTATAACCCAATTTCACCATCTATATTTCTGCTATGAAAATAATTGACTGTAAATTTGTGATCGTCGTCAATTATTCAATATATGATTGTAATAAAAATGTATTCACTTTCTTATGTACAATTGTTTAGGGTTGACGTTCAAACAGTGTTTTTTGAGCGCAGCGAAGCTTCTAAACTTAGGTTTAAAAGAGGGTGTAGATTCGCCCGAGGCTTTAATGTTTTCGAGTGGAAATTTAGGTCCTCAAAAGAAAAGCCTCAGTTTCGCCACAATACTAAATTTAGAGTGAAAGGAGGCTATAGAAATTTGACGATGCATATATAGTATAAAAACAGTCGACTTTATTAACATATAGATATATATTGTAGGACGTGTCGTTATTTTATAAGGAAGGTGTAACGGTATGCTCATCCCTCGCCCTTTAAATCCGTCAGCCTCTGGGCGTTTAAGTCCTCAAACCATATTCTAATTGAGGTTCATCTCTCCCTCGTTACCGCGAAAGAGTTACCGGAAACAATAGCCTTAACAATGCAACCAGTCCGAGAGAATGAGAGAGAAAATCCACTGAGCTCTTCCCGAACAAAAGAGCGACCCTTCCCATTGTTTTCGTGCATCATACAGCAGGGTTTTCAGAACTGCAGTTCTCTCACGTAATATATACTTATTCTGTACTCCCGGTTACCCTAGTAACAAGTAACGAAGTGTGTGTCTACAAATTATCGAGATAACTATGCGAGCTGTAAGAGAAAAGCTCACACAATCTCTTGATGCGTCTTTATTCCTCCAGGAGACGCTCGTTTGCGCCCTCACCAGCGAAGAATCTCCCATCCCGTTCCTTCCTCGATCCTTTGTACTTTAACGGAGCTCGCATAATAATATTTATAATCGCCCTTCCAATTTTTTCACGGACACCGGTGCATATAACTTTTTAATCCTCCAATTGTAATGTTATTTCTTTGTGGCTTGCAACCAAATTTTATTTACAACTCAATTATTTTTGAAAACATTATTTGACAAATAATTTTTAGCGATTATAACAGCGAATACAAAAAAAGGTTTTAAATAAATATAAAGTGTCCCTGTGGGATTACGCGAATCGCTAATTCGTCACAGTCAACAAGCAGAAAGCTCGGTTTCTCAATTTCCTCGAGTGCCCCTCGTCCTCATCTGGCTTCGACATTTTTAATTAATTACTGCGTAATTATGGCATAAAAAAGTAGTAATTATCCTCCATTTCTCGCACCTCGCTTAGCCCCGTACGTTGTAGGCTCGCTGCACACAATATTTTTTGCACGTCCTGTGTACACTCTTTTCCTCTACCGATCATGTTTTTCTCTCTTTGACTTTTATTCTCGCTTGTATGAGATTTTATTCCGTGCACGAATACGGCTTGGGCTTACTGCGTCCTCAATTTTTTTCTTCAACTGACACAGATACTCGCCGCAATTTTATATATGCGTTTTTTTCACATACAAATCTCACTGGCTTTTCCGCGCGAAATTCGCGAACTCTTCCGCACTCTAGGGTACAACATATACGTGCATAATGTGCAGCAGTATCCGTGTACCTACATTCTGCACTGAATTCAATTATACACGTGTCAGAACACACAGAGTGGCCTCGGCTCTTGGGAAGGCGAGCCGTCGTGTTTGCTAAGCATCAAAGGTGAGATATAGATGTATATATATTTACATATTTTATCCCTTAGTGGCAGAATAAAATACGGAGTAAGTGTATTAAGTAAATACACAAACTATGTAACATCTCAGTGAGGACCATAAAAATTGGATGGTGCCAAAAATTAAGACTCAACAAATCTGCCTTGACGGAAGCAATAAATGAAAATTAAATAACGCTCAAAGTTACACGCATCAATTTAATTTTACGTACTGTCAGTAATGGTCATCAAGAAGTAATCACATTGACAAGTACACGTGAGAGAGTTTAGATAAAAAAATTATATACGATATAAGAAATACGAACAGGAATAACTTTACGAATTTGTACAGCAAATATTTTCACCAGATGATTCCATGCTGGTATGTGAACAAGGTAATTTGTCGTATAAACATCTTTTCGTATAGACATTAAAAATGTCATCCATTATCCATAACATTTATTAATAATTGCTCCGAAATTTAAATAGGGGCAACATTCTTGCACAAAATAGTTAGTGCTGGTTACAGTTTGATGCAAACTTCACAATACAATTTTTGGGTGTTAAACCACAAATGAACTTGACAATGAACGATTACCATTTCAGATTGACTATCTAAAGAGCAAAAGAAGTTATCGACTCTTTTGTAGACCTTGTGAATAATGCTTGTGTGTAGAGGGTAATAATAAGTGGGATCAGTTCGGTAAACATTATGTACAAAGAATTGAAACAGATGAAAAATAATCGTCAAACATTCTATAGAGACGTAACGTCCACTATTAGCCATCAGCCTTTACCGAGTTTGATGGTATATCTATACTAATAAATGCAGAGGATATCATACCATCAGGGGGTTGAATTGACGAACCATCTCTTTCTCTCTCTAGACCCCTCAACTCGTTGGAAGTCGAGTGCGCTCATCGTTTCCGAATCACCCCCTATTTCGACCCACCCTCCTGACAGCAGCGAGAGGAGGAAGAAGAGATCGTTCCCGTGTGGTTGGGCTTGCGATATACCGAGCGCTAACTTTTCAATCTCGGTCGAATGATCTACCAGCAACCCGGTATATTATACGGGAGAGGAGGGTTGCGGATAAAGAGCTTTGCGGTTGCCCCGGCAACGATCCAGCTTCCCATTGGCTGAAATTCTTTACTGCTTGTACTGTACTCATTCTGTATCTCTATCTTACTCTTCGTAACATCTCTAAAGCTCATCCCCTCTCGCCGAACCATCATTCCCTAGTAAAACCACACGAGACGTAGTGATGGAATGAGAGCGAGAGAGAGATAGAGAGAGAGAGAGAGGGGGGGGTGGGAGGAAGAGATCGTCGTCCACAACTCCGACACTAAAGCCATGAGGTTGGCGTTCCACCTTGGTTCCTTTACGCTCATCCCTTCCCCAAGAGCCCTCATCCACTTTTCTGCTTCTCTTTCTCTCTCTCTCTCGCCCTTCCTCCTTCCTCTCTCTTATGCCATCAAACTCTTGCCAATCTCCCTCCCCCCTTCAACCATCTCACCCCAAGCGCACACTTAGCCCCGTGGTTAACTTCAATGAGCGAATAACAAGTCACCCTTCTCGAGTCTCTCTCGCTCTCTCACGACGGTGAATACACAGAACCATCCGAGACCGCTCTATAATATTCACTCTCGCATAAATGGACTCGCTGCTTTGTCAAATCAACTGTCGCTTGTGGTAAACAAGCTGTGGCGCTGCCTCTCCGCGAAAACCATCCTGGGCCGGAACTGAGAGGTAGAGATCTCTTGCGGTATCCCTTATACCCTATTTTGCGACGAAGCGTCTGTACACAAATGGATACGTAGCAGATTGTACCACTGTACGTGTATGTATATGTAGCAGATTTACACCACTGATTGTACTTTCTGCCCCGTTTCCGTATATAACCACTATCTTCTCGTTTCCCCGTATATAAACGTAATCTTGACGAAACATTGAAATACTCTTCCACTCACTCCAAATACTGCCACCTCGTTTACCAATTGATATCTCCGTTTGGGACTCACCGTTAATTTTGCTTTCTTATTTGCAGGAGTTAGGGGCTACATGTTGTGACAAAGCGGATGGCTTATCAGGATTCTAGATCAGATTTATCCTTATTACTGCTTGGCTTTGTAAAGGGAAATATTGAAAGGCGTGTAATTATACGTAATCGCCGACTGAAAATCGAGGCTGATTCAAAGATCCAGCATTTTAGTTATTATCGTCAATTAGAGTTCATTCACATGTTTGATCTTCTATATGTTTTATTGATTTGTGCCATCCCTCTTTATCCTCTAAATACTTTTTCTTGGTTACCATCACTCTTTGCGTCTTTAAGAAGATAAACATTCATACTTGAGAATGGTACTCTTAGAAACGTAAGGCAAAACATTGTAAAGAATGGGATAAAAAGTAAGGCATATAAATCCCTCTGTGTACAGTTTCGTTTGGAACATGTTGGAGGATTATTTGAGTCGAATCGAAATTTTTTGTTTTCCTAAAATTTAATGTATTGAGTAAATAATGTTTTTAATTAACTCACATAAACGAACCGATCAAGCCTCTTTCTGTACTATTAATAAAACTGATCGACGATTAGTACGTCAAAATTGTTGAAATAACTGACAAAGCGCCATAATGAGAGTTCACGCCGTATTCCAGTCTATAAAGCCAAAAAAAACGATTTTTTCAGTATTTTCTTGAAGAATAGACTCTTGCGTATATGTCCTGAAAAGAAGATTTCGAAATTGCCAATATTTACAAAGTTATAGCGATTTGAATACCCTCGATCGGGCGGGGCGACGAACTCCAGAAACTTTCAAGGAAGCTAGAACTGCTCGCAGGCAAGAAGGAGCTTCAGAAAATCATCATTTCGAAGTCGAGAAAGGCACACTTCACGCGGTACGAATGGCCGATTGATATAACGTGAGTATACCATGACATTATACCACTTAAATAGTTGCGGTTGTCGGAAATTCTTCTCCGAACTTTAAACGCGTTTTTTCAAAATTACCTTTTTCAGGCTGGTTGACATAAAATCTCGAGTTCTGTTCAACCGAATGACTTCAAATTTGGTATAGACCTTCAGTATATATCCCTCTACCGTCCTTACCTCCGGCGTTGCAAAATTATTATTACTACTATTTTGTTTTTTAATTCAAAGTTTTGAAAGCAATGGAGCCAAAAATTAACTTTTTTTTCAGAAAGTCGCTTCTGGACAGTCATTCATTTTTTTTTCTTTCGTATCTTCCATAATGATATTCTTATTGATCAAGAAAATTGGTTTTATTTCTGGTTCAGGTGAATGGAAGCTGTGGAATCATGTCAACGGCCTCCACCCTCTTTTTACGGCCATATTTTTTATACCCGAAACTTTTTTATTTTTACTTTTCTTACGCAATTTTTTTTTGTAAGTTCTTGAAATATCAATAAGAAGAACGTGAACAAATGGATACTAAAAATCTTGCTTTGTTTTTTTTTCAAGCTCGAAACAACCCCAGAAATGTAGACTTGTAGATAAGAATACCGCCTTCTACCAATCTTCTTGCTCTTTTCTTCAATAAATGTCAATTTATTTCCTATTCCTGGTTTCCCAAAAAAGAGAATATCAAAATAAAAATACCGAAGAGAATTATTATACGAACTGATAGTACCCGAACGAGTGCTTTTTTATACAGAACAGACTGCAAGAGATTCTGAAAAATGTGTTTCAATCATATTATCGAGTCTCACAGATTAAAACTCGTGTCTCACAGATTGACTGGCTTAAGATTTAGGGCTTAAAGCTCAGGATTAATGAATTCTAATAAAGATTGCTTTAGGTCATGCACTAATCATGACATATCAATTAATCAATAACAGCCAATCCGGTGCGTCATGAAAAGCACATGAGTGAAGAAAGTTATTTAATATTCACCACGAATAAGCTTGAACGTTATCGTTCTACGCTTCTCACTCTCATTACTTTTTATCAGCAAACCGGATTGGCTATGTCGCCAATAATTAATTAATATCTCGTCAACTGACAGCGATGAGTGAGCGGTTGGTGTGTGGTTCCGGCAATTCCCAAATTAAGCACTCACGAGCGAAGCCAATGCTTGGCAGTGTGACCGCTTAGCCATACATCTGCTCGAGCATCAATCGCTGAGCAGGGGCAGTTTTTCTGAGTTTCTGATGGTGCGAACCAACTGAAACTTAGTCAAAATTAAGCAACCTGTATCGGCCGGATTTTTCACAGTTCCCATTGACCCTCGTGCAAATACAATACAGCAATGTATTAAGGAAGTGTGGCTGTAGGCAATACTCTTGGCGGTCTCACAGGAACATGGAAATTAGTGAAGAGGGGTTAAAATGACGGGGCAAGCTCGTAAAAACCCGTAGGGATATATGCAGGAACAATGAAAAATAATATCTCATCGGCGATGCCTCCGAGAGAAACAAGTCTAAATACATTTTTCCCTTACACGCATTTTTGGGATATGACTTTTATTAAACTCCACTTTCGAGACATCCTATAAAGAAACGAAGATTTTTTCAATTTAACTATGTACAGATGTCGTAGCGGGATGCTTTTCATAGACACAAATACGTAGCACCAATATTGTTATATAACATAGATCGAGGCTTTTCTGCCCCGTAATTGGAGCCGCGGGGGGCCTGACCAACGGCCGTGTTCAAGTACTCTTTTTCTTCAAAACCATCGTCATAGTCCTTCTTCGAGGGTGTCTCAGGTCAGTCCTCTTGTCGAAGAAAGAAATACAATGCCGTTCTTGACGGACGCTTTCGTTTGCTCAGTGGGTGAAAAAAGCTGCAGTTCGTGATCTCATAAATATATACGTGAATATCGATAGAATATGCCTGCGCTGTACATGCTTTTTTTTCGTCATTGCAATAAAAAAAATGATCTTGCGTTACCTTATTAACTCTCAATTCCTATATACATACAACTTTTCTGTTTTCTGTTTATTTGTTCCTTCAAAGTTTTTATCAGTTTCGAGAATAAAGTTTATAAAAAATGTAAACTTTTGCGCACAATTCTTTTATTTCTGCACGACGGTTAATCCTCGGTTTGTGACTGCTGAAAATAGAAGATGATTTTTTGTTTCGAATTTCTCATACGATCTCCAATATTACACGCGCTCTTAATTAACTAAAAGTTAACCAAGTTTGGATGGATTTTGAGAGGACTTTGGCTCGATCGAGATCCCTTTGTACATTATCTCATATGTATTTACGGACGTTGCTTTCGCAGAGGCTTTCAAAAAATATTTTCTATGTGACCCGATATATAGAGCATATCTCGAGTTTTCAGCGTTGCAAAGAGTTGAAGAAGTTGGGTGGTAGGGGATACATGAAGCCTCGATGTGCACGAGAACAGGATGCGGTAATGCGGGGTTGAAAAACGCGGAGATGAGAGGTAAGTGAGAAGGGAAGGGATAGGGAAAACCCGAGAGGGATGGGGACAGAGTGAAAAGCGGAGTGAAAGCTCTGCAAGTGCATTCAACGTGAATGCAATAACGGAATCTCGAGCTCGCTCTGTTTAACTCTCGTAGAGGAAGTTTGCAGATAGAAATGGTCCGAACTACGCCCAACTCCCATTGCTACGATTTTGCAAACTCTTCCGGGGTATTTTTATCTCTCTCGCCATTATACAGCAAGTCTACTGCACATATGAATATCGGTATCATTCGCAAACTAAAAAAAAAGTGGTAAATTAATGTGAAGCTAGATTGGGTAAGTTTGGGGCAATAAGGGTCAGACTTCTAATTTAGTAAATCTGATGTGCCCTCAATTTCTCTACTACTTTTTTTCTTGTAAATATAGTTCAGGGATGACGGTTTTTGGAGTTTTTTTTTAAACTCGTGATTCGAGTACGCTAAATTCACCCAGAATTTGATTATTTTTAATATTCATGAAACTTTATGATTATACAATAAAACATTCCATGGAACAATTTACCAGATTCAACCCAATAACTTTTTTCGCAGCTATAAATGTAACGACCAATATGTAATGTATTAATTAAACGTTATCAACTATAACTACAATGATTAAACAAGGGATTAGTAGAAAATTATTTTTTTGATGCATTTGCTTTACAAGATTTGCGAAATGGCTTTTCACACTTAATTCGGGGTGTATCCAGACTTTCGAGACATCCATTTGTCTCGTATTTATATTTGTATATTTTTTGTTCAATAAAATAAAACTCCACTGGGTGACAAATGTTGAGTGTGCTCTCTTCGCTCAATGGTACAAAGTCGAGCGAAAAAAGGTGAATCGGAGTAGACGAGGTGAATAAAGATCGCTAGCAACAAAAAGTAAGGTGAAATTAAATTGCAACGGGCTCAAAAAGAGAAAAAGGGAATGTTTCTATTTTGTTTTTTTTTTGTTGAGAATACGAGACGTTGCGATTCAGCCTTTGGATTCAGTCGTGGATCATATTCACGGATGTGCCTGAGTGATGGTACAATTTTTTCTTCTTTCTTTCTCTTCAATTCCTTTCTCGCTTTCCGTTCATTCGAGCGATATTCAACGGCAGTTATATTCACACGCACGGGCGAGCCTCAATGGATTTTTACGTTTCCGCGATTGTTAAGGATTTCAGGCCACCCTTTCCTCGCAAGCTCTCACTCTCTTCCTCTCGTTCTGCTGCCTACTCTAATTGTATTTTGATCTCTTCTCTCTATACATCGCAGTCAAATGCACTCTGTTCTAAATCGCTCCAGCGTACAGACCCGATTCACACACACATCCCCACCGACGCGCTCACTCATATATATGTATACACTCTTTTCCTTAGTCACCCCTCAATCGTTTCTATTATCCGTATTTATCAATTTATTGGGATTGAAACAATCAGACAAAGGGAAGACAAACAGAGAGGCGAAAATTCAATTAGAGAAATATATTTCTACGATCTATAGTAAATTCAGAGGAAATTTAACCATTTCCCGCTGAAGTATTTATTTTAGGATGATTTGGGAGAATCATTTTTATGTATAAAATCCTCGTAGAAAATTCAGGAGGAATAGATGTGCACAGAGCCACGATTCGGGCCGTATTGTAGTCAAGAACATTTAAAAAAATCGATTTTTCCCCCCATTTTCTTACAGTTTGGGGTCTCTAAAAACGTGCCCTTAACACATGAAGGGGAAATACGGAAAACTTTCAAATTATACCGATTTGATGATTCTTACGCGGCAGGTTATGGCGGTTTATGAAAAATTAGACCACATTTTTCTTGAACCAACATTTTTCAGATCCCTTGCACATCAGATTCCTCAGAAACTACTGGGCCCATGAACTTCAAATTTTACACACATCTCGAGTGTATGTGTATTTTCCCTGGGACTTAGGATTATATCGATAGCTTAGGATCCTTGACCTCCGCCCGCTTGTTCTAGTCTCTCTAACTAAAAAATCCGTGTGCGCATTATCGAACTTTGCGATTTTTATTGTTGTCGTTTTATTCGTATTCTGATTGGCCTCTAATGCAGCTGAAGATGCCGTCATTCCGTGCACAGCTTCTGATCACATATGCAAATGACGGCATAGCCTATCATCTGACAGATATGATCTGTAGTCAACGTCGTAGAGCGCGCGCGTAGCGCGCGCCTGAGCTAGTTTATATAAAAAGTTTCGGAATTTATTAATTCTAGATAAAAGGCTAGCTAAATTTCTATAGATTACAAACATCTCTGGTTTTTTCTTTCGGCCAATTAGGACATCCGTAATCTCGTCATCCGATCGAAAATGATTTTAACGAGATGAATACTTCATTACAAAAATTGAACTGAACGATTTCGATTTCTAGATATTAAATTTTGATCTTCAAAATAAATAACATCGCATAGATTTCCGAACACTAATAAAAGATAATTTTTGCTTCCAAATTGATTTTGCTTCAGGTTCGAATAGAAGCATTTTTATAACTGTATTTGTTGCTTTACTTTTTTGAAGTAAAATTTTTGCAGGGCGACCATCTTCACCAATACACACCCACATTTATATTGATATGATAGCGATCATCGCATCTGCCACATACGAACCTTGAATGAAAGTAAATTAAGGGAAATAGGGTCGAGGGGTAGCGAGCGAAGTCTCGATTTCTCTCGGCCGGAATTGTGCCCTCAAAATCGTCGCCCTATTGCAAGAGCTCAGGGGTGCAATCATTATCGGCAATTTGCTGTGATCTTCACTTTTCTCTTCGCACCAAAATAGCATTGCGATATATGTACCACTCTCGTAATATATATATTTTTGGCCCCTGTCTATTTCTACCTAATTGCTGAATAAAACTGTATCGTATATAGACACATCGCAAGATAATCGAAAATCGATGTAAAGGGAGATCTCATACATCCTATATTGTCGAGAGTAAGGATGATTCGAAGCATACCCGAGGGGTGAATTTTCGCTTTTCCATATCCTTCATTTTGATTAGTGCGAGCAATTATATTTTTAACGGCAATCTGTTAACGAAATTATTCACATCACAGTGTTTTTTTGTTGGCAGAATGGAAAAAAAAACATTATTAAAGCAGTAATTTTAGCTCTTGAATTAAATTCTTGAATTCGTGAATTGATTCGTGTTTTTTTGTTGGCAGAATGGAAAAAAACGTTATTAAAGCAGTAATTTTAGCTCTTGAATTAAATTCTTGAATTCGTGAATTGAATTGAATTGAATTGAAATAGTTCATCCAATTATTTAAAAAAAGGGACGAAACATTTCAGTAATTATTTTTTTATTAATAGTAAG
>JABSMR010038708.1:0-15602 GCA_018902295.1 Dusona sp. PSUC_FEM 10030013
TTTGAAGCCCATGTAATATGTAATATGAGGCATTAGAATATTCCGCCACAGGAAATTGCTAATTTTGTTTATAAATTTACGAAATATTTATGTTTACGCGTCCTGGAGGCGCTACTGATGGATGTGACTGTAAATTTCCATGAAAATCTCAGTAAATTTTACAGTTTATTTTTTTCCGTGCATGTAAGTTTTTACTCGGCCCGAAATGTTTTGTATTTTAGCTATAAACTTAGTGCTAAGAAATGTCCTCACATCGAAAGTCTTCGACAGGTTATTTTCGGTGTAGAATTACGAAAAAAGCAATTTAGTATTTTTAAGCTGCAAATTCGAAGAAAGATTCGCCAAAGAGAAGATAGAAATTGCCCAAAAACCCATCTGCTCATTTTTATGTTTTTACAAACTCGCGGAACGCGACATTAATTTTCTTTCCAGATATGGGATAATCTTAAATTTACGACGAAGAAGTTTTTCTCTGTTTGTTGATAAAACACGGCGGATATGGGTTTTTTTCGCAGTGCGAAATTAATGCTGTTACCAAAATCAAGGGTACTGCTGGCCTTGCTTGGGGGAATACTGTTCATTTTTGATGCTATAGAATCGTTCGTTCCGGAAATAGGGCTACGGCAAAAAGTAATATCTCGTTATATTTGCTCCAGTGATTACACGATATCTTTGGTCGTTGCATTAAGATAATAACGTGTCCCTTAACAATGCTGGTACAACTGGTTTCGAGCGTGACACTTTTTTACGTACGGTACCGGTTTAAGTTACTCGTCTCACCAAATATAAATGGCCTCTCGTTTGATTTAATGGATCGTTTCGAATGAATAATCGTGCATGTATAATCCACAAAGTATTAAAGCGACGGTAAACGTATTTATATATGTAAACTTTCGTACTCTGAGTATTCTACTAAGATGTTTCGTGCTTTATGTGCGGCAAGGGTACGAGTTGCAATAAAATCGGCATTGCGCGTGGGCGCGATCGATACGAGATTTCAACTCCGCGAGTGAGTCTCTTTCTCACTGCTTTATCTACCTCGTCGACCTGATGCATCATGTTTGACTCTTACCAACTCCGCGCACCCTGATTTTAAATTTGTTCAATCGTCGAGAATTAATGGCTACTCCTGGAATCGTAAAGATCGGATCTAGACGTTGGGTAATCCAGAGTGTCCGGTTCACCTGTGAATCAATTTCGGCCGAGGCGTTTCGACAAATAGATGTTTTTTGATGGTTTTTTTTTACAATTTTCAAGATACTGAGAGGGAATTTAGCATCTGAATACATCTAATGAACCCAAAAACGGGCCTACGAGTAATTTTTTTTTAACATGTCTTCATTTTCCAGAGGAGGATGAAATAATAATTTGGGCACTTTTTAAAAATGGATGTCTTATAAAAAGTGCTACAAATCCTGTTTATATGTATGTGAAAACAAAATTTCTTTGGTGTTATAAACCGTGCGTTATGGTTTCTAAAAACTCTTGAAAGTCCGCCCTCTCCCGTCCCTTATCGTTCCAATTAATTGAAACGAAAATTAACTACGTAACATTTGATCCGAAGACAGAATGTCTATGACAAAATATCGACATGAAAAAATGTTCGCAAGAATAAATATTCGTAAGACAGAACATCCTAAATTTCATAAGACACATCAACGCAATTTTCCTAGAACAAATCATGACAAACCATACAGCATCGGCACACCATGCATCATCATTGAACACCATACACCATACACACATTATCATACGGTATACAGCATTATGACACCATACACCATATCACAGCATAACACATATTATCATACACCATACTGCAGCATTATACCATAAGAGAGTGAATTACCGTCGGCGGATATAATGTCCGCTCATATTTTGTGCGTAGCAGATATTTTGTCGCTGATATTTTATCTTTAGTTCGAAACGGGCGTTGTCCTAAAAATTTGACAATCCACCAAAACATCTCTTTATTAATTAATTAGATTAAGATTCTTCGAAGTAGGGCACAATAATTATTTAGGAAATTACACAATGAAAACGGTTTTTTACGTTTTTTTATGAAAGTGTAGTTGATTTTTTGAGTTAACCCAGAGTCGGTGGGATTATATACGAAACCTTACTTTTGCGAAGTTCAATCTGCACATGACCACTTTTTTATGGTACAGGAAATTGCTGATTCTTTCCACGAGTAAAACAGGATTAGTCATCTCTCGGGCTGCAAAGAGAAACTGACAAAAACGAGCGAGTCGAATCTTTGTAACACGAATTATGCATGGTTTTTTATTTTTTTTTTATTCCAACGATTATTCTCTCAGGGAGTGATGAGTCAGCGTGGAAAAAAACAAACGTTTCGGCTGAACCAGCTGGATGAGAACTCCTCCTTGGTATTTCGTTTTCACTGGTGGTCCATACGGGCGTAGAGGCGACAGGTGTGAGAATTTCTTCTACACCCTGGGTCCCAGGCGAAGAGCCACTCGGGAGTGTTGGTACTCGTCAAGTGTCACAAACTCACTGCCGACGAGGTCGAATGAGAGAAAGGTCATTTTCTTCGATGATGAAATTGCTGTCCGTTGTTTTAAATTAGGATATAAATCATGTGGCATTTTTGTCGTATGAAAATGAGCTATTCGTAAGTTATCTCGTCAAAATTGAATCTTGTGGTGATTAGGAAAACCTGAATATTGAAATTGAGTTTATGACCATCTGCAATATCGTGATTTTTAGGTTTTTTGCTATATCACGATTTGAGAGGTGCTCGAGAAGAAAGCTTTCTGTTTTGATTTCATTTTCTCGGCAATATCTCAGTTAAAGTATCAAAAACGACGGAAAAGTGTTTTTGTCATGATTTTTAAAAAAATGCATTAAACGTTGTAGAATACAAAGGACCTTTTCTATCTGGCCCCTTTGGAAGGTATTTTAAAAGATTTTTTTTTGGTTTCTAAAAAGTATGAATCACGGATCGATGGGCTGTATAGTATTGGCGTGAATTTATTCAACATATACGACGGCGTTGAGGGAACAAGGGGAAGTTTGAGGTACTCGGAGGACGCGCGTCTTGTCGTGATCGTTATCGGTGGCAACGAGAGAGAAAGAAAAAAAAGGGGCGAGAGAGAGAGAGAGAGAGAGAGAGAGAGAGAGAGAGAGAGAGAGAGAGAGGGAGAGAGTGAGAGAAAGAGAGAGGGAGATGGTCTGACCCTCGCAGTGTCGGTGACACCATGTTGGTGCATCGAACTCGAAACATCAGAGAATTCAAGCTACCCGAAGTCTTTTCTCGGAGCGTTGTATAGTCGATCGTGAATCCCCCATGGAACGAGTAATGACATCTGGTCGGCACACTTGCCAAGGGGTGAGAGTTAAATTCGCGAGATTATATCAGCGAATTCGCAGATCGCAACTCTCGCAAATTCGAAAAATCTTCTCGTTAAGTCGGTAAATCAAATTCTTCGATTTTAAGCGACATTTTTTATGAAATGAAACTCTTGTACGAATTGTACAACTCTCAAAGATTCGTCAGAGTCGTGTTCAAATCCTTATGGGGATAAAAACACGATCGCGGCATTAGCAGGCCAAGTATAAAAAGGCGAATTAGTTACGGCAGATCGTTGTGTGAATACGGTAGAAAAAGCAATAATGAAATACTAAATGGCGAGACCGGCGTCGGTGACTGTGATCGTCAGCCGTGACTGTTGCTCGTATTAAACCGAGTCTTCTCCCTGCCATCTATTCCTCTATATATAGCATGTAATTCTATACATTGCGTAATTGCACGCGTAAATGTGGGTGCGCATAAAGTCAAAGAGAATTTTATATTGTACACACATGTATGTGGATATTGTACATTCGTAGCGCGAGCACACGCGGCTGTAACGAGCGGAAGCGATCTCGCGGGTTGTTTCCACTCTGCGGTTCGTATACCAGAGCATTAATTCGCTCGCGCGAATCTTTCGATCGAAAATTTCATTCATTAAGAACTTTGCTGCGGTTGATCGATTATTCACCCGTCTTATCGTCTCTATTTACGGTCATGTGAATCGTCTTTCAAAATGAAGAATCAAACGTTAAGGGCTATCGTGCAAATGTACATTTATTCTTAGGAACTTGACGTATGTTTAAATGCTCGTTCAGAATAATATCTTATCGCGCTCGTGAATTTCCGAGACAAACGTTCTATTGAAACTTGGAATATTTCGAATTAACGTCACTATTAAAGTTACACATGCGTTACAAATATCAATGGCAGTTGTCTTATTCTCAGAACATATAAATACGAACATAAAAATTCTTTACTGTTTTATTTGGAAGATGGGATCTGCAAAAGAAATGCACATTTTTGCAAATTAGCACGTGTAGTCAGTGAAAAAAACGTACCTTTTGGTCGATATTGTGGTAAATATAGCTGTTGCAAATTAACTCAATGAATCGAGTCGAATTTCAACATTTTCGATGATCTTCTTTTTCTTGTTTCTTAATCAATTCAAATTCACGGTGAAACATAGTTACATCCTTAATGGCTGTCACGCGATGTTTGCACGATGTCTCACGATGCGTCGTAGCCTCTGCGAAGCGAAGGACGTGATCAACGACGGTGAGAATTGCCTCCGCATTCCATTGCATCGGACATGCTCAATCCGATGAATTTTATAAACGCGGAATTAGTGACTTTAGTAATTTAAAAATATTTCAGTTTCGATCGTTCATGAAAATATGATCTCCGATCGAAGAAGAAGCCTTCACGAAGTATCTGAAAGATAAATATTTTGTCAACCGATTGAAAAACAAAGATCCACTGAGTCGTTTCGTTGGGTTAAGCAAATTTTGATTGACTCAACTGGATACGTGTGTCAGTGTCAACACTTTATATATTTGGTATTTGCATTGATTGATCGATGTATCACAGATTAAAGTTTTAGAAAAGACAACAATTTTGATGATTCGTTAGTTATTGGCGCGCGTGTGTATAAGAACGCCCTCGCACATGTAGAAACCGGACGCCGATGATCGTCGTCGCGCGGTACGACCGATCTAGCGCGCGTTGAGAGAGGGCCTGCTCCGCGAGCCAGACCGAGACTCACCGTGTACCAGTCCACGACGAAACGCGCCCGTACGACGGACACACGACGCTTCGTCGCTCTTGCTTGCCACTTTTTACCGAGCGCACATTGCACGAATCGTGTTTATTTAAAAGGATCATTTATCGCGACACTGAGACTCTCGCGGAGTTACATCGCTGGGTGAAAACTCGATGAACTGCGAGGTTCCGTGGTTGCAATTTTAAAAGTCATTATCATGAGAAAACACAAACAATAATAGATACGAGACGTTGGGCATTAAACTTGAGTGTCGTGATTTTGTTTCATCCATTTCCACGTGGTCGTGTTTACACACATTTGTTCAGAGTAATGAATATTTAGGAAAAATAATAACTTGCAGTGCCACTGATCAAGTGCGGATCAAGTTACGGAAAAAAACGTATAAATAACATGTATAATAGTTTTGTGTATTTCGTGTGATAACAGGCGTTGATTCTGAATACGATCGCACGCGTAAGAACCGGAGACGCATCGAAGAAGGGAGAGATATATCAATACCCGTGAATCATCACGATAAGAAGACACGTTATGGAATCCTATTCAATGGTGAGTGCAGCTGCGGTTTAAATTCTCTCTTTTTTTTTCTCTTCCTTGTTTCTTCTGAGAATTCGTCGAGTAACACAGCATTATAAGATACCCGAGTCTATTTTCATGTTATGACAATTAATAAATGGGCGGATGAAGTATTTTGCTGTGTAGATCGTGGATAATGCTGGATTGTGAAGAAACTTTAAAGGAAAGTACTGTTGCAGAGTTTACCATCGACGTAACTTATCTTTTTCTCCTTGATGTATTTTTGCTCAACTGGGTTTGTAACGAGGGCCATTCTGTCTTTTTCCCTCATAAAAATATCCATGTTTTGTACTATAGTATTTATTTTAACATTTGCCACATTTAAACGCGCGTGTATGGATATATTTTTTTTTTCTTCACGAAACGTTAAATATGTTGAGAGTCCTATGATTTAACTGTCATATTGCAACGATATTGTTGAGAATGCCTAACGAAGATACGTTGCTCAACGAAGAGAGAGAGACAGAGAGAGAGAGAGAGAGAGAGAGAGAGAGAGACCCTCAGGCATTTCAAACTCGAGCAATACAAGACGGCCAGAGAAGACCATCGTTGAAGCATCTCGCGATAAAGTACGGTTTTATAGTTAGCTCTCCGGGGCATTGGAATATCGTCGTTGTTTAGTCGGTTAATATATATACAGTGAATAAGTGGTTAAGTAGGTGCACGATTTAAGGATTGGCACTGGCATCCATTCTGTATGCAGCTCGAGGAACAGTAGTACAAAATCTCACTGTAATAGTATAATGACGCTCGTATATCCTGCTCTCAAATGCACCAAGAGATACCGGCAGACGCGCGATATATATATTTAGGAGTATTTCTTTCCTTTCATTCTTCCGCCTCTAAAAGTGACTTCTCTTTGACCAAGTGACTCGTGCTATTAATGCAAAACTAGTTCGTTCAATAAAAGTCTTGCGTAAACCGAATAATTTACCGGCAATAAAACTTGAGAAAGTCGAATAACTAAATTTCAGGCAAATTCGTAAACAGAGAATACACCGACACTTAAACGTGTACTACTTCCGACTACAACTTAATTCTTATATACTGAAGTTTGAATAATTTATTAATTATCTGACTGTATTCAAAGGAAGAATAAATGATGTATAATAGATACGTACCATCCATTCGAATTCGATGCACAATCTCGGAAAATTCCTTACAAGAGGTTTAATACAGACGTACGACATGTATTTTTATCATGGAAAGATTGAACGAGACCCATAAATCGTTGCGATCCATTAATTTTTGCAAACCAAGCGTGTATCCACGTATCGATAGTTAACTAACTAAAGGGCTTAATTTACAAGGATACCGTATTTAAATGATGCCCTTTCATTCGCTCGAGTTTGTATGATGTATAGCATGTTGTTCGAACGTGCAGACATATCACAGAGCAGCCAAGAAATATTTCGTACTCGCGAGCCTGCATTGTAATAGATATATAGAAACTGTGCATACACATGCTCCCAGTATTATTGCATAGATTTCGTATGAGACCAGTAAAACTTTACAACCAATCATTACGATATTGTACGGACTGAAAAAGCTTTTACCCACGTATATATACACACACATATGAGCCGGATAATACAGCGTGCACAGTTAATCATTACGTTTCAAGCTCATATTATTTCTCGGTAGTTTAAGCGAGTTTTTTTTCTATCCAATGAACAAGAGACACATACAGCACGGGGAAAGAGACTACGAAATGTCGAGATAAGCAATGCTGGGTATGTTATTTGTGTATATATATAGCTATGTACGAACAGGCTATTTGATCTCAGATTCTAAAGACTTTTTTCCTTGCGAAGAAAAAAAATATAAAAGACACGATATGAAAACCGTGTAATCGAAAATTTGATAAATTTCATGAACGAGAACAACATTTGGGATTCCGTAGTTACTTCTACAGGGTCCGGGCAGATGGAGCAATCGAACCTTTATTATTTTCTCC
Source organism: Dusona sp. PSUC_FEM 10030013 (assembly GCA_018902295.1). Lineage (NCBI taxonomy): Eukaryota > Metazoa > Arthropoda > Insecta > Hymenoptera > Ichneumonidae > Dusona > Dusona sp. PSUC_FEM 10030013. The sequence goes on from JABSMR010038708.1 coordinate 7,624, forward strand.
AATTAGAATAATTTTAGTTCAAAGTTTCGGTAAACGGTTACTTTGCTGATTTTTTTTCAATTTTTCACTCAGAACATGGTCAAGATAAGGGGAATGGACAATCTTTCAAGACTTCATAAAAGTGTTGAGAGTGGGCGATCTATGTAACTTAAAAATTTACCAAAAATATGTTTAAGCAGGATTTTCATTGCCACTGCTGATAGCTTATTTGAAAGAGTTAGACAATTGAAAAAAACATGAAAACTATTTTTTTGTATGTTCTCTAGGTTTATTGCGAACGGTTAATTCCTTTGCGATGGGCGGACGGATAGGCATGATTTAATTGCATGCATGTTCCGTAGATAATTATTGGTTATGATAAGAATTAGTCGGTCTGGTTTAACATGGTTCATTTTACTTAGATCACCTTATGGATAGACTATCTATCTACGTAGCTAGATGAAATAAATAGTCTTTAGAGATATAACCGCATTACGTACATCTAGCTGTGATGCCTTGTAAGCTCTTGCTGTCTCCGTGTCTTAAAAGTATTTTATGCACCATACGAAAACTCGTTTCGTCCTCTTGACACATATAAACGAATGATCGTGCATAATATATACATAAATTATTACGTTGGCTGTATTCTAATTTGTACGCGTGGGTAAGGTTATTATTGCAACTCGCGCGGGATCTCGCAGCGTTCTCTCTTTAACATGCATCTCTTCTCCCCTTGCCGCACTCTCTTTGCTCCTTCCAACGAAGAGTATATCTGTCTCTTTCGCGACTTGGAAATTGTGCATTCGCGCGCATGGTTCAATCGCTATGCATCTTTTTATTTTCTCTTTTCTCTATGACGTTTTGTCCCATGGTAAGAGCAACTTGGACCAACTCGGTTAAGAACGCTGGTATTCGTGCAGCAGTAACAGCCACAGGCTACCAATGCACAGCGTCTCGTCACGGGAGAATAAATTATTCAATATTTTTTTTCGACTCACTATACATAGTCGTTGTAGAGTTGCGTCTCGTGTCTACAAGTACCAACAATTCTTTCTCTGCAGAGCAACGGGTACATGCGAGTACGAACTCTGATAAATATGAATAATCCGGCGGCGGTATATGAACGCAGTCACGCGTAAAACTAACTAGTACAGGTTTCTGCTGCGTTGCGATAGTCTGATACCATTCCTTGAAACTGTAAACTCTGGATACCATTGGCATGTTTAGGGTAGATGAGTGAGTTCCTGGGAATTGCGATTTCTTAATGACTATTTTAAGGTATAATCATCGTAACTCCGGAAAAACGAAACGTCGGAAAAAATCCATGACAGTTTGGACCTCGTCTGTACAAAGTACTGATTGTTTCATGCAAAAGTTCGCTCTCTCAAAGAGAAAGATCTCATTTTTTAGCGGTAAAATATAATTCGTATTAGCATACCTGAACGACCTTTGTATCATAGACGCGAATATCTCGTGGATACATTGACCGTATAGTGACGTCTTAAAGATATTACGTGACTGCCCGCCGTGAATGAGTTCTTCCGTCAGATTCTCAAAACCCATACATATATACAGAACATTGGTTGTTCGTGTTCCCTGTGGAGATAGGTCGAGAGTGGTGTCTCGAAGCTGCTCTACGGGGATCGTTCGCCACTGTATTATAACGTATATACACACGAAGAAAAGAACGAATAAAATTGGTAGGTATACGGAGCAGAGCATCATCCTTTTCTATCGCGCACGTAATGCCGATATACGGTGCGCTCGCGCGAGTCAATTCTGGCAGATCTTGGTCGAAGATCGAGCAAAAAGCCGGAATAACGCGCCAGGCCGGCGCTCCGTGTGGCTCCGCTATACACCGCCGATGATCAACAATGGCGATCACGTGTGCACGATCATCAACGATCTTCGTGTCTGTGTTACCTAGCTACAGTCACAATCGCATTTGTATATATACGTACACTCGATACACGCGCACGCATGAAAAGACTCGTTTGCTGTACACTCGCACACACGATCGAAAGTCGTTCCTTGGATCGGGAGCTCGTTTCAGAACTACGTTGGCTTTACGGACGCTTTGCCAACGCGCGTGCATCGAGACCCGAGAAGGGATCGTTTGTGCGTGAATCGCCGAGGCGACGCATGAATGGAACTTTTCATTCATGTGTACGCCACTCCTGATGGGATTCGTCGCGAGAGCAGATAGAGTGAGAGCAAAGAGAAAGATGGAGAACGAAAAGGGTCCTGTAGACGGGACACGTACTTATCCCATGGCAACATTATTCAACGATCTAATCCACTGGAATCAATTTTCCTAACATAGGCGTCTCGTTATCGATTTACAACTTATGCGGTAAGCTCAACATCTCGATTTCTGATGGAACTTTCTAGGTTTTCCCATTTATTGGCAGATGCCATTAATGCCCATGCTAGCTTGTGATGAAAATTGAAGTCACGGAAATCCGATCTGTTGTCAGGCAACCACATGTTCGTATTTAGTGCAGAGTATCAAACTTTTTTATAAATTAGTCAAAAACGATGAAAGACGACTGCAGAAAAATGTGACCGCAAGCTTTGAAAACTGGTAAAATATTGACATGTAAGCTTGTCCTCTACATTCGCAAAGAACTGATTCGGTTGTGCCAGGTATATTTATCATTCAATAACTTAAATCGTGCTTTTTTATGTCGAATCCATACACTTTGCAAAATATCTCGATAAAAAATAATTGCAATTTTTGCCATTATATTTTATGGACATGTGCATATGTCACTTGGCTTTAGACTGTTTGGATAATTTGCATTTTTTATTACAAGACAGTGGAGCTACATCAGCCACTTACCGATAGTCGGAAATGAAAGATTTGGGATAAAGTTGTTTTCCGTAAGTCCATAAAATACTGGATCCTTTCCATGTTAAAAGAGTATCTTTGACCTGTGATACTTGTTCTCTCTCAGTCCTCTCATTTAAAGTTTTGGTCGAGGGAATCTTGTAAATGAGAGGCTTCGGTGGTGCGGCGCTCAAGGCGTCGTCCGACAGAATGACGCGCTGTCGACGCTCGCGAGTTCTCTCTTTTGGGGCATAGCAGGTTTGTTCTTGCTGTTATATTCGTACGAACGTGGAGTACGAGTGCGGCGCTTGGCGTGGTTTTATATCGTCAGTGGCAGCAGCAACAGCAGCAACGCTGCGAGAGTCAAAGCCAGGAGATCGGACGGTTTCCTTAGCGAAGCTTGCCCGAGACTTATAAGGAATAAGGGCTAACTCTCGTGTATACACGTATCTACGCTCGGGAGTCTCTCGTTCACAAATACATAAACGACGAATCAGTTCTTCTCCGCTCGTGTATATACGTGTGCCAACATTTATGGACCCGTACACTCGAGAACGGACGCATTCCCTTCTCTACCATTTGTACGTGGGTTGACGGACTTTATGCATCTCGGCTGACTCTCCCAACGACTCGCCGTGTTGCTTCAATCCTGTGTGCATGAATCGGATCGACTTCTTTGCAGGATTCAACTCTCCAGTGGGGATTGATGAATGGAGAACCGAGAAAGATCCGAAACAATGGCCGATTCGCGCCCTCGACCAAATTATACCTCTGGGTAATTACACTGAATTATTCCTTTGGATAATTACAGTCGTGAACTTGATTATCGATTTGATTTAATGATCGATTCCATTTTTTTATGGCAAAGTGATTTGATTGATCGAGCGAAATTATCCAAAAGTATTTATGCCGTTTCTTATATCGCGAAAGAAAATAATTATTGGGACAGCTGAGTTATTCAGTAAAGCAGGTGTCTATGATTCAAATGATTATTTGATAGTCTTGAATAATCAAAACTTTTGACAAATTTCATCTTACCATTAGTTGAGTCAAATAAATTTAGCTTGACTCAATTCAATTTTTTCCTCGGTGTAGATTCTTCTTTTGGTACATCGGAAATAGTTGGTTACATATATAAATTTTCCTTCTTTGTAACTATGTTGTATCTGTCAGCGGAGAATATTTCTGAAATTATGGGAAAAAACGTTTGTAAAAGAGGATATGTACGATGTGACATCCCCTTGGTATCCGCTCGACCATTCGGATTAACTACGTTTCTTCCTTCTTGAATCGTTCCCGATGCTCAGTTTTTCAAGTATGTGACAAAAAAAATAATAATCTAGATTCAATAGTACATAAGGCCACAGGAACGTACGCGAGTCAAGTAAATCTGTACGTACGGGAATATCGTGCATTACGCCCATGAATTCTTCTAGACGTGGACGGACGCGCGTTTGTATCCATTGCGGCTATTATATCGTTGGGTAAAAGAACGGGAGGATGATGCATTTATCGCGAGAAGAGTGTGCGCGAATCGCAGGAAAAGGCGACGAGAAAGACGATGACGACGAGAACGACTTTGTCGAGGGAATGCGGTGTTTGATGAATGAAGATCGCGAAGGGGACGAAAAGAGACGTGATGGGCTGCTGCGGGATACATAAAGGGAACGACGGGTTCTCTTCGGTGGCGTCTCGACGACCAAGAAAACCCAATGGAACGAGTGTCTCTTTCTGTCTCTCCTTCTCCCCTATCTCGCTATATGAAACCACATCCCTCGCTACTATATCTTGTTGTTTTCTTCGAACGAACATCCTGCTCATTCTCGATCGACGAGATCGTTACGTGGCTACAAACGGCAATTAATTTAGCACACACACTGACCGGAAGTAGCAAGATTCCCTGTACTACGTTACACACTACGGTAACTATAGATATTCTTTTATTCCCGCACTCTCAACTGCCATTTCTCGTCTCTCGGAAATGCGTTGTGATTCTATGAAATTGATTGACCATCATTAGTGATCGGGGGTTGTGCAAATTTGATACTCACTGTTTAGCTTTTTTCTTAAACTCAGATGTTTTATTCAACAGGAAACACCTAGACGAGACTGAGATTAGTCATTTGGTTGATTCCACAAAACCATTCAGCCATACATTATTTTCTGCATAAGTGAACATAAATTTTATCTATTAAAAAAATGTTTCGGACAGCTGAATTATTCAGTAAAGTAGGTATCGATGATTCAAGTAATTATTTTATGTTCTTGAATGAACGAAACATTACATTCGATGTATTTCACCATGAAAGTTGTTGGTTCGAGCAAATTTTAACCGAATCAAGTAATTTATTTTCTTTGTGAACGAGAGTCGATAGCGAGCACTAGAAATACCTGCAACGACAGCAAAGGTCTGGCTGAGGAGCTCTCGGTTAATATTATGATTAATGCTCGAAGATAATATTTTCGAAGGATGTAAAAGTCTTTGAGAGATGATGCTTTACACGCTGAATCCATATCGCTAAACGAGCGCGGCCACTCTCACGGATAAGTATTACTCTTAACTGTGAACAAGTACATACGTACGTATATATTATACCGTGTACAGAACCATACTAGTCAGCAAACAGTAATGGGATGCATCATCGTTGGACTCGGGCGCCCACACTTTTCTTCCCGTTACTCAAAGAGATGTTGGAGAAAGAGGGCTATATAGCGTTATATTACGCGTAGATCGAACGTGAACGAAGCTTCGTGGGAAATCGTTGATGGAATTCCGTTTGCAACTTAACCAACAACCACACCTGCGATATTTCTATTTTTTCTCGCGTTACTATACTATGTTCGAAAGGCTGCATGCTAATTTATTCTTTATTGACAATGAGTAATACAACGTATTAACGCGATTTAAAAGATCGCAGTTTCAACGCCCTTAACCGTTTCAATATGTTTCGTTTGACTTTGTATCAAAGAATTTCTGCTGCTCACGTAAGCTGAAGAGCTTACGAATATTGCTTACGTATTGGATAGTCTGATCAAATATGAAGATATTTGATCAGACTATCCAAACTCGCATTTGTTTATATAGTAAATCCTGTTGCTGATCAATCATTCCGCGGTATACATTTGTCGTGTGACACTCACGAGAGGCAGGGTTGAACATTATACGCTCTCGGTTGACCAAGGGTGCGAGAGGGATAGTAGAACCAAAAATAAAGTTAAATAAACAGGTGTCGCAGACCATGAAGACGGCGGAAATAGAATAGACGGCGCAAGTTCGGAACATTGGCGAGACAACAACGATTTCGTCATTCATCTCTCTCTTCGCCACCTCTCTCAAGCTGTTATATTACATCTTCACTAAATTCGGATGCTTCGAGTGAAAAAATTTCTTACGCAATCGTAACGCCCTTTTAGTTTCATCCAAGGATTTATGTTATCTCGTAAAGTAGAAAAGCTTTAAACTTGGATAAAAGAAAAAGTGATCAATAGTGAGTTGGACCTCGCGAAAGGACGGTCCTTAGGACTTACACCTACTGGATCCGGAACAAATAGAAAATAATCCTTGTTTTCAAAAAAACCTCCGAAACCCACGGTTGTTCTTTACTTTCCAAAATGATTTTTGTTTACCGATCACAATAATTTTACGAAAGTTACATCTGGTTGTAAAAAAGTGTTCATCCGGAAGACGCTCTCTCCCCTCCTCTCTCTCTCTCTCTCTCGTTCAGTGGGATATGAAATTCCGTCGTAAAAATGTTGTGATGTAACAAAAATCGTACTCAAAAAATGTTGTGCCCAGTTGACCAAATTTGGAGATGGCGAAACTAGGAAACGGCTTATAATGGATGCAATTGAAATTTGGTAAATGTAACAGCGTCCCAAGAGACTTTCAAGTGTTCATTTGATAAATTGTGCGTTCGCGAGCTTGCCCGACGACTACGACGAGAGACAGGAACACACAGAGTGCGGGCATATAAGAGCCGATGCGGGCGTGGGTGAAGCTGGTATTTTTGTTCCAACCTAATTCAGTAGTTCTACGAGTAACACGATGCCATATACTAAATATAAAATCTAGCGCGCACTTCGCTATAATATGGATTACTATATAGAGACCATTGAGACCATTTTGAGACACGGGGTTAGTATTTCCCATTCCAGTTGAGCGAAGATAAAGATACTTTTGTCGCGACATTCAAATGGTTAACTTCGAATGAGTCCGTTCAAAACACCTCGCAGTGTTGAACTGAAGGGCTTAAGGATACTATTGTTCTAGATTAACGTCAAAACGAGTGTTGAGAATAAAGACAAAATCTGGTTTCTCTGTTAATTCCATTTTCAGCATTATTTTTAGACAAAAAGGTGCGACAAAATGTATCAGGTTTAAGAGTATGTGCGAGTTTTCATTTTGTTGTTCGAATCGTTATTATACGCAATATTTAGGAAATAATAGATATTTCTTACGCGTGTAGATGTTGTGTGATTTGAAAATATTTCATAAAATCAGTCTCCGGCTAACGTCATGAGTGCAATGAAAATAAATTTCGGTTTATGTAAAACGTAGGTGCGATGAAACCGGAAATTCGAATTTTGTAACAGGGAATCAATGCGATACTTTGTAGGAGTTTTCGTCGATAATTATAATTTCCGATTGTGAAGCTAAATTACAATGTTCAGATTTATGGAATTTACATTTTTTTAAAATGTCTCCTTTTGCTCGGCTGACGTTACGTGTTCTTGATACAATCGAATACGTCCTACGTTCTCGTCGAGAACGCATCGATTATTCGATACAAGTCGTATCATGGAATATCGCTATAAATTTCATTTTCATATCTATGAATATATACACGTGTGCAGAAAAATCATCACAACAGCCTACGAGGCACTAATACACACAAACCATTATAAAACTCGGTGTGATGAGGGACGATTGAATCATGCCGATCGATTGGAGAAAAAAGATCGAGATATTTGAAAAAAAAACTCGCATTAGCTCTTCAACATTAAGAGAATAGAGTCACTATCGAGTTAATTGCTATTGCGCGGTCGTTTGCCCAAGTAAACGCATTCAACGCATTCGCGTCGTGGACAGCGATGAAATTATCGCCAATTGCGAATCCGTGTTTTCCAATTCGCTCAGGCGAATATATACACATACGAGTAATATAATAAT
>JABSMR010038818.1:0-15598 GCA_018902295.1 Dusona sp. PSUC_FEM 10030013
GTACTGGTGTTTAGAAATGATGAAAAAATATATATATCGTCCGTTACAATTTTCACATGTTAAAAATATTCGTTGAACTTGTGTTACGTTTAAAATAATTAATTCTCAATTATAGGGTTCAACTTTCGATGAATAAACAGAATAGTGAAGTCAATTTTCGACTAAAATAGTTCAGGGAGGAAGTTCACTACGACAATTTGATGACATTCTCGCAAAAAAAGATATTACTATTCTAATAACTATGTAAATTTAACAATCATGTGCTTATGTGAATTCTATCTAAAAAATAGATGTTCATAATTTGTGATATCCAATGTTTGTCCTCTGTAAAGATAATTGTAGACATTTATTTTAGCGAAAAATAGTTGGGAGTTTTTATTCCCTACTATTTTTGATATTATTTTGATATGATTGGTATTCATGAATTTATTCTTCAACGAAATAAACTTTGCTCATTGAATTTGCATTGGTATGACTGTTGATATGGATTATATTTAATTACAATAATAAACCATGAGAGAAGAAAGGATAACGTGATTGAAGTCGTGAGAATAGCTCTCGGGTCTGCGGAATATTATATTACGTGCATGAATGTATTTGTGAGTATATTTGTAATACTTTCTTCGATGAGTTTATACCGAGCGAGTCATTGATAGCATACGCGACCAACGGTCGTCAGCATAACAGAAAAAGGTGCAGCACTTTTAGAGTGCAACACTCTACATATATATACACAGCAATATGGATAATTCGCATCGAAGACGTTGTTTCTCTGTCCGGACACTATGTACATACACTTTGTAAGATGGATTTTTTTCCTTCTCCCTTGCGTTCCTTATCTCACCCGGCTGTCTTAATAAAGTACACGAACCAGCGTTAATTTTAGCGTCTGAAGGTCTTGAGAAAGCGATCTCTCATTTTCGCAATCCAGCCAGGATTGCAAATTCCCAAGAACGAAATCGCTTGACTCAAAGTTATACATGTTTAAATATTGTATGCAACAGATAGTGTTTGCATTAAAACAGGAGGACGGAGAACATGAGGATTGCGAACAGATAAAAACATTGATCGAACTTAGTTAACGTAGATTAATGACTTGTTGAATTATAAATTTTAGACACACCTAAAATGATTCATTCATCATCAAAACTGTATGGATTTTTAATACTCCAATATTATCGTTATTGGTGTAATTATAATGGTACACTATAGACTCGAAAGGTTTTGTATGCTGGATTACATCAATGTACTTAATCGTGCACAGACAATTGGGTCGAGAGAAATCGGCAACGAGATTTCAGGAAAAACGTAAATTGCGATTGGCTTCTTTGCTCTACGTCCAGTACAACTTGGCAAACTTTGGAAGTGTTTATAGATGTTATTTTTATGACATTGCGTATACAATTGATATTACGCCATGGAATGCGGTCGAACGTGAATTATTGACTTCGTTATTCCTCCTTTGAGGTAAGAATTATAGAGCGAGTGAGAGAAATTTAAATTCAAATGAAACATTTTTTTTCTAAACTGTATTTACTTATATGTCAAAAAAAATTCTTTGCTTTTTATTTTTTCATTGCTCCAGCATATACCCTTGCGGGTTTTAATGATCGCATCTCATCACTTCAATCCCACTTCACTAATTTCCATGTTCCTGTAACTCCTGCCAAGAGTATTGTCCATAGTCACTCTGTCCTATTGCACTACTGTATATTTTTATTACTGAGTTTGAATTGGTTAACATCATCAGAAACTCAGAAAAACTGCCACCCACTCAGCGATCGATATGTGTGCCGGTGAATGGCTAAGCGGTCACCCTACCAAGTATTGACCTCGCTCGAAGCGGCTTAACTTAGGAGATTACTGGAGCCAAACACCGAGGGTGCACCTATCGCTGTCGATTTCCAAACCCCATTATTACAATTTTTTATATGTTATGTTTTATATGTTTTTATAGATCAGGTTTCCGTCCTTATATACATATATGTGTATCAATGGAATTGCTTACGTATACCGATGTCTATAAATCGAAAGGAATGACTGTTGATTTTTCGTCGTATAGTGATCTCGTCTTGCGAATTGTTTTCTTATACACGCACATAATACTTTGATTTCGCGGCTGATCAGTCCGCTCAGTCCAAAAGTCACAGAGGCATCTCTAAGGACTCACCGCGTTCAAAATCATATGAGGGCTTGTCCATGTATGTGTTTGAGTATGGCATCTTTCCTCGCGGAGCTCTTTCACCCTACATGGTCAGGAATTCACCGAATGTTGATTGAGGCAAAAAAGTATGCCCTTCGCGAGGTTGACCGACGAATATAGAGCCGATCAAAGTTATACAGAAACGACATTGATGCACGAGAAACGCTTTTTACAATGCGAAAAGGTTTCTCAAATTTCCCCATGACGAGTCACAAAATCGGTGAATTCTAACTTCACTCTAGGGGATCGCGACTGGGAGCAGTTAAAAAGAAGAAAAAAGAAGGGATTTCATCGGTTCTTTTTATATCAAGGCTCAAACATTTAACAATGGAACATTGTATTCTTTGTCGAAAAAATTCTATAAAGGGACTTTAAAATCAATCATAAAGCATTTATTACGTTAAAATCAATCTAATTTAAATCGATTCCCCCGGCGTGATGTATTTCAATAAAACTGAATTCCTTGTGCCTCATCTAAAGTCACATATTTATGGATCTATGTCATTATTGTTGGTGGTAAAAATATTGATAAAAAAAAGTTGCCTGCACCTGCACTTATTTTTGCCTACAGTTTCAGTCCATTTTTGTGCAGTTTTAGGATCAGAGCTAATAAAAAAGTCATTGGAAAAGTCTCGATTAAAAGGTTTGTCGAATTAAAAAAAATTCCGTCATTGCTACTGGTGCGCACACGCGATCTTGTCGTCGCAAGTTCTCGGCACGACCGGCCATTCTTCGTGTCCAATAAATATCTTTGGTGCTGGCATGCTGGACTGTTGGCGTGTGTGATACTCGTTTCATGGTGCATTTCATCTCTTCTCTCTTTCATTTCCCTTTTTCGTCTTCTCCTTCTACTTTCGCTGTTTAAATTCGTTTTTTCTTCTTTGTCCGTGCCACGGTTAATTATCGTATATTCTTCAAGAGAGGTGTGTATATATAAGGATCCCTTTCTTTCTCTTTCTCTCGTTGAGACTCGACTCAGCGAGGGTCCCTGTTATCGGCAAACTCATGGACACAACGAGAGGTCTGAATCTTACTTGCTTTTAAAAGCCGTATCCTTGATTCGTGAGATATTCTATTCGGAGCTGAGCTTCAAGAGATCGACTAATAAGATAAAGATAAACCTTCATTTTTACTCCTTTTCTCTCGTTATCTTTACCACAGTAGTTTTTCTACGTGATCAATTGCCATTATAAAAAACGAATGATTCATACCTAATCTTTTCTCAATGATCGATATTTTTTATTACACAAATTAATAACAATTTGTTCGTTAAGGGGTTATATGCAGTTGTCAGGCGAAATTTAAGGATTTGTTTTCATAACGAAAGGATAATTTTTAATCAATAACAGAGTATATTAATTTTGTAGTACAATTATTGAAGGTAATATATCATTTTTTTTCAAGCTATACGTGGATATTGGCGAGGTCCAACAATTCTCCGAAAAAGTTTTTTTTGCGGTGACCACGATATTTCAAAAAGTGCTTGACTGATCGGTTTAAAATTTTTATGGCTCATTGTACACATAGGTTTATTCGAAATACCGATTTTCATGAAAATGACAGTGGTTTTTACTGAAAAATGACTTTTTTCATCTTATAATATTCTGATTTTCCCTTAAAAGAGCAGGTTTTCATAGAAAACAAAAATCCTGCGTTCATTCAGTAGTTCTCCACGTGTACAATGAGCCCTAAAAAATTGAAGCCGATCGGTGAAATACTTTTGAGATATCCTTACCAAATTGTAAATATGTTTTGCCAAAAAAAATTATATATTAAGTTCAGTAATTGTACTATAAAATCATGCCCTCTTTCCGATTAAAAAATACATTCTAGTTATGGAAAAAAAATTGTTCAATTTCGATTATAACAACCGTATCTAACCTCTAATCTATGAATAACAGTAATAGAATGTACCTCAGCTATCGTAAATATTAAAATAATCATCCCCGATACCACAGTTATAAAAGTGGATTTATCCACTACTCGGATTGGCAGCGATGTCAATAAAGAGACTCGTAAAAATCGATGAACACGAAATCTGCACCGCCATAAAAATATCAACCCTGCTTACGTACAGAGCACGAATTCTTTTTATGACTACGATGACAACTGACGATATTTACCCACGGGAATTCGAAACGGTCTCTCCAAAATTTCTCAGGATTTAGACTCATCATTATCGTCGAGGTTTTTTCCTTACACATGTTTTCACGTATATAGCAAGTTAGAGTACAAGATATACCGGTACTGTTGGCATTTATATGATCTTAAGTCTACTAGAGTGTGATCACTACTGTGTCAGAAAACGAACGGCGCCACTACACGAGACATACGCGATCGCTCACACACGTGTTGCATTCGTTGGTCGAATACACATCACGTAATTTTCTCATGTACAAGCACGACACGCACCAATGTACTGCTATAGTGGACAGTAAATCGAAGTAATGTACCTACGTTTGTATGTACGTTCTAGGATTGAAAGCAAACGCATAGCGCTGCATTCAAACAGTCCGCACACGGTAATGTTGGTTTTAGTGGCAAATGGAGCCCAATAATAATGATAGCCGTACTTTTAAAGTTAGGTCCTAAATTTTACTTTTTCTTATATAGAATCATTGTTTGATTATTTTTCAATTCAATTTTAATCGAAATATTCCGGATAGTCAGAAAATGAAAGACTAGCCCAAAATAAAAATATGAAAATGTTTTTGCCAAATTCTGGAATCATTAAACGTTTATGTGCCATGAAACAGCCACAAGAATGACAGTCAAAACTAAGCTGATGCATTACTGTGTAAGTGTAGTTATTACATATTTTATATACACGCACCTATGTATAAACGTGCGAGTTTATGTAAATGACAGCTGACACTTCAAACATTGCGAGACTATAGACGTCGACTATGACGGTTTCCGAGACAGAGTACATGATATAGCCAACACTGAACTTCAAACGTCACAAACGAAAGCCCGACGACCTGAAAAAGCGTAGGATAAAAAAAATGCCCAGACTTTACTACTCCGTGAGTAAAGACCAGAATGAGCGAAACTTAAAGCTCCTACATTACAGTTTATCAAAGTCTATGTTTTTTTTTATTCCAAAGTCACGTCTATTCACTGAGGGTCGATGTACTCTTTGAGAAACCAGACCTCTCCGACTTTTCTCTATTGTTTATGTAAGTTTGCTATTCCATAATGCTTACAGAAATTGAGTTTCGCAACCTTCGAAAAAAAATAGATTTTGTTAATTAGAAAATTTGAATTCATGCTAAATATTTTAACAAATCCATAGCAATAAATATTCATCCGAGAAAATAAGTTCAAAAATATAATTTAATTCCAACCTGTTTCGACGTGGAATTGTTTGTATGCGAAATTTAGTTTTACTATACTAGCTCATTGTTAAAATAGTTTTTACAATGCTTTTCATGATTTCATCCTCTATTAAGAAAGTATTTTCTCAGAGCAGGAGATAGTTGTATAATAACGTCAAAGTGTGGACTATTCTTTGAGTATACACAGCAGCGTTAGAAAATTGTGCCCTTTTAAGAGCCATCCGTCTGGAGTAAAACGCTCGAGCGAGAAGATCGCACATTTATAATCCAAAAATAGAGAGTAAGACCGGATTCCAGAAGGGGAAGAGTAGTCGAAGGGAAGTGAAAGGGGGAGGAGAGATGAAAGAGGAAACGAAAGGAAAACGTGGAGAGTGGAAACGAAAGGAAAACGCTGAGGGAGAAAACGAACGAATGGCATGAGAGAGTAAGAGAGACGGACAGTTCTAACATTTAATGACGCGAGCTTCCAGAATTGGTCTCAACCGGATGTTGCGTCCAAGGTACACGTGCGATATACCCATATATTTAATAATCAAGATTCTATATTTATTGTTTCAAATAACTCGACGTACGGATACTTGTGGTAGTTCGCAAACGAACTATGAGGGCTAGTATTCGGGTTGCCGTTTTTGAGTTTTTTGGCCATGTATGCATGTCATCAATGGCATCGTTGTGTTGTACGCCGCCTAACGGCTTATTTTTTTCTTTTCTGACGAAAGAAATCTTGTTGTTTCCGTTGTTGAAAAACTCACGCTAAAAAAAAAACCTGAAAAAAAGGAAAATAATTAATATTAGTTACTCTCTTTGCGCGCTGTAGATATTAGACATAATACTTATTCGTAGTTTATCCATTGAAAGATTGCCTACCTGAAAAATGATTAAAAGAAAAAAATTAATTATTACCTTTAAATATAAACTATTTACCTTTAAATATAAACGATTAAAGCATTTATCAGTTCCTTAAGTGCCCGCTAGAAGTAGGCCACAGTGGCTCGTGTCGCTCCTCGTTCACGTTGCCTACTCCAGCCTAGATATAGGTCACGAATACAGCCAAGTTCAGGAGAGGTTTCGAGATCAAGCGCTAGGTAGCGCAGACAAACTAGTTTCGCGTATGCACTAACAATTGCCTCGGAGACCATAACTATCCGACTAGATTACGAATTTGATTGAACTTTTCCAATAGCCGACAAGGCCGTGTCCTATTTTTAGCCGACAACGCTAAGTGTCCCACAAAACCTGACAATGCTTTTCTCCTTACACTTTCATATTTTGTCGATTTGTTTGCTCTGAAAATTATTAATTAAATTTCATCATTTTCAACACTTTGATGTGGGAAGTATAGGATATTTATAAGGAGAACTGGAGATCGTCTGGGGGAAGCTCATCGAAGCTATCTGCCAACACTGATTCTCTTTCATATTTCATTTTTCGCTAAATTCTTAAGTCAAAATTAAAACTCCTGGCGCTTTACGCCGCCAAATCCATCGAGCCGACAAGGCCATCAAAAAACATTCCACGACACTCGTATCAGTAACATGGCATCGACAAGATCTTCAAGAAACTCCAACAGACGCTAAACCACAAATCGTGGCCGTTGAACACTTGAAGAAACCAATCAATCTAAAATTCTTGAAAAAACTTCCTCCATCTAGAGACGAAAAAACTAATTTTGATCAAGTTTACGTAGAACTCGTCATAGCGGTGAAAAAAGGGCCAGTCACCTTCCCACCACCAACCTATGTTCCTTCAAGAATTCCGATCACACCAAAATAACCAACAACAAATACTCGGCGAAAATTGAAACTGATTGAACTTCTGGATACGAAGCGCCTTCGCCGCTAAATATCCTTTGCCTCCAAACCATTCCTTATCAGGGCCTTATCAGGGCTTATAATCTCTTACTGCAGTAGTAACAATAATTCATGCATTTCAGTTGTAATCGACACTTATTGAAATTATGTATTCTGTTCAATTTGCGTTTTATGTTACTTACGTACATAAACGTACTTCGGTACGTTTTATATTAAATCAATGCCACAATTTAATTCCTGCAATTCAATCCCTTATATTGATTTCAATATGGAGTCTTTGTATTTCGAAGTTGACCTTATTTGTTTTATATAATAAAAAATAAGGACCATTTACTGTTTTGATTGCCGTAAATTGCCCTGCACTTTGTATGGAATCACATTAATTATTAAAATTCAGAAATTTCATTTGTCATGCCCTCTGACAATGATCACGTTACTTCAATACCTCATTTACACGCTGTATTCACATGCGCCGCTCACTCATTAATCTCGCAAAAGACATTGATGCACACATCGAGAATTAAATGCAATCGGTCTTACAATGCCTCGATTGTATACATTTATGTGTTCAATCGCGGTTCCTTTTGTGGTTGTACAAGCAGACCGATAAACCATTCCACCAACAAAACTGCTTCGTATTGATAATTATTGAATAAAATTACATCTTCCAAGAAAAGTCTTGAATCGATACTTTATAATTTTTGTTCTCTTTGCTCGGGCGTCATAACTTCGAAACTGATACATCATGTGAAAGAAAGTGTATATCGTCGTATTTTCTACAGTAAAAAAGATGAATGAACGTTCATAAAAATAATATACATACATTCCGAATATTTGTTTTAACTTCTAAAGTCGTGATACCAATCTTTGATTTTTTTCACAAACATCCCTTTTTGTGCGAATTAATGCGTCTATTGCCCGATAGCCAACGGTTTAATAGTTTTTCATTTAAATGTACAATCTCTTCTTCTCTCTCTTTGTTGCTGCTTCTTTCTATGTTATAGGTGCAAAATTTACAAAGAAGAAGCCGAAAGATTTTTATACTAATGCCTTTTAAACGTATTACATATTTCTCACTCCCTCTTTCGTTCCTTCACAAAGCTTCGCGCCTCATTTTCGCTTTGCAAATTCCACGCCCTCGCTAATGAGTCTCCGTCTGCGTCACAGTTTCCATATGCATGTTACACTGTCATGTAAATCAAATGTTTCTCATTTATCATGCGAATGGGGAGCGTAATAAGTGTGAGTCCCTGCTAAACTTCGAAAAAGCATTGAGAGAATAACGATTTTCAAAAGGATTGCAAAAGTTTACCACTGCCATAGAAGAGATTTGTTCACGAGAGCAGATCACGTGACACATTGTCAGTCCATGAAAGACGCGAGTAAGAAGGTTCTACAGTAACAAGTGTGCGGCTTCTCTTATATGGTTTCTTCTCTTCGTCTTCTCGCGCGTTTGCGCTGATTTCTCTTCCCCTTTATTCGATTCCGCTCTTACTCCCTGTCTTATCTCGTTTATCATCTCTCCTTGTATTGTATTCACCGACGTTTCTCGTGTTGAAAAATTTAATCTCCCGGGAGCTTAAAGGCGGCTTAATGATTCTGAGAACACATTTCGTTACGCTTTCTCATCCATGGATTTAAGCTTTTTATACAAAGCATCACACAGACAAGGAACATTTCGGGCCAAGTGGACGAATTTGTGAATTAGTGAACAACCCTGTTTTCTTAATGTTTTTATAAATTACTGGAGTGTGTTATTAGTAGTCTGAAATTTGATTAAAAATACATTGATAAAAAAATGTGTCAAGTGCCGCCAGGCAAATCCATCTTCTGAATGAAAGTATATTTTGAAAGAGTGTAATCACTATAAAATAGAATGAACCCGAAAAAAATAGGGAAAGAAAAGAAAATGGAAAATTTTACTATTGGAATGAGTTAACAAAATAATAGTTGCGAATTCTTTTTAATAATACCAGTTGACGAAGCTTTCACTGACAGAGCTTCTAATAAATTTATAACGGGAATTATAGGCTAGAAAAAGTTCCACTCCATTGTCACTATCAACTACGCATCTTTCTCGGGAAAGACAGCAATCTGCTGAGTCATAAGATTTGCGATGATATAATAAATTTTTTCACTTTTTAATAGAAGTATAAATAAGCGTCGGTACTTCGGAGCATTCGCGATGACGCCAATGTAGTGTCTACTTCCGCGTTTTTTCCTCTTTATTAACGTAAGAAAGTGATGCGTGATTTACTTGACTCGACTGTATCAAACTCGAGGGTGGCAAACGAAGTTAACGAAACTTGCCATCGCGGATTGGTACAAAGGATATCATTCATGAATCCCTCACAGAGTATACGAGACTGTTATATCTATCGGAATACTTTAAAGTTTGAAAGTGCATATGTATAGATATAACTCTTTATATTCACAATTCAGTGTTTGTGAATTTATGTGCGTTTAACTTATTCTTGTGCCGCTGAGATTAACATTTATATTTTACTCTTACGTATATATCAGAGTCTTCCATTCACGAATTTCAAGGCCAAGTGCACATTTTTCGTTTAATATTACTGGCACACTGCCACTCAGTTATGAAAGATCATGGCAGGCATAAGTCTCAAGTTCGAGATCAGAGAATATGGGAATAATACATTATCTACTGCCCACACTGAGTTATCCAAAAACAATTGTTATATTTAAATTCTAAGCATTATTGATAATAATTTTGTTTGTTACCTAAATAGTCGTAGTAGCTAATTAAATAAAATCATGTTGAGGATTATGGAAATTTCAACAAATGTCGTTTCGGAAAATGAAAAAAAATCTAAAGTGGCTGATAATTTTTTCTTCGTCCATTTAGCTATACATAATTATATAAACATTGTTTTCAAACTGTTCCAAATGCACAAGATTTAACTTTAGTTAGGGTTCAAACATCAATTATATTGAATGTTATTGTGGGCCGATAGCTTGTTTATCGTTGTTTTCTTCTTCGCGAACTCCAATACTTAATAGTTCCATCTGAAAAAAACTACACAGTATTTGTTTCGGAATAACAACGTTGACATAAAGAGGGGAATGAAAAATTATAAAAGAATAGAAAATTCGAGACGCAAACCCACTTTATGCGTAGGCGTTAAAAAATATATAGTCTCGAGTGGGCGTCAAACCGCGGGCATGGTACAATTCGCATTCATGTGTGAGTATAATCGCAAAACTCTCTCTGGATATTAAGTGTATTTTACTCATGAATCACGAAAAGTCAATCCGTACGTCTATTTGTAGTGGCAGTGTCCGTTTTTTTCTTGTTTGTGCGATTATCGTTATTTGACGAATAACATTTCGGAGAATAAAAGAAATAGTCACTCTTTTTTTAAGTCATAATATATTAATACATTTCTTTAGCAATAAATATTCCCAGCAGCCTACACGACCATTTGTTAAAAGTTTAAATATACGTGAAAATACGAAAGTCTTCTTACAATATAACAATTGATACAAGTCGAATAAATTTAGTAATTTAATCAATCGGTAGCACATGATATTGGAAGAAATGTTTTTGTTGGTATCATTCAAAGGGAGTGATAGGTTGGTAATGGTGGAGAGCGAATGAATAACGTGGTAAATTAGGTCTATGAAGACATTTTTCAGTTGGGGAAATTATTAATTATTTTCTTACTTCCTCCGAAAATGTTATAAAATGAATTGTTTATAAGAATAATTCAAACTTCGGAGAATACTGACCTCTATAATTTCTACAAAAAAGTAAATTTCTCACACCATTTTATAGAAAAACAATCATAAAGAATTAGGATAGTAAAACTATTAAAAATTGAAGAGGAAAAGGCACAGAGCATTTTTTTTCTTTCGCTTTCTGATGTATCCTGTAGAGCAGAAGCAAAGATGACAAGAGAACAAGCCAAAGCATTTACGCACAAGGAGTGTTGTGCGGAGTGTTATAAGTGTGCCTCATCCGATCAAGCAGATTCATCGTATTTCGAACTGCAAAAAAAAACCAATACGATGCGTCCAAGTGTACGAACTAAATCATCAAAAATGAGGGGAGACGAGGTCAATGCTCGCAAAATCATGATATTGCACAATTCACATCGTATCGGTAAACGAAGCGACAAATGAACACATTTGTAGATTAGTGTACAAAGTCATATATAGGTATATCATGATTTTATGCAGTCTAGAATACCAACTGGCGTGTACACGAACGAGAACGCAAGCACATGTGAGTATTAAACCAGATGAGAATCTTCACGTTTCGCCACGCCACTCTCGGTGGAGGACAGCGAGACGAAAAAAAGAGAGAGAAAGAGGAAGAAGCGAAAGAGATCTCGTCCGGATGGCGCCTGTCCAGTATATCTACATGTACACATTAAAAGATAAAAAAATTACAACTGCATGCATGCTGCATTTATATGCGTTATAATTGAGTATAAATAGATACATTTAATATCAAGTATGTGAAGAATTCAAGTCCGATTTGTGTGCATAGTATGTAGGCTTGAGGCATGCAAACATGTAATTTTCCAGCCCACTGAAGGAATATTCAGCCGGAAAAATAAGTATTAAAATCTATACTCACTAAATAAATACATTTTTTTCTCTCTCATCCTCGGGGCTCACAAAATTGTGTTCAGTGATTTGGGCTAGTATTATATATATTTATAACGATACAATTTGATAATATTATATTTTTATGAATTTTCCTAAGTACGTTTATTTTTCAAATTTTTTCGGCGATATTCTAACTAAACGTGGGCTCTTTTATACAATCAATAAACAGCCAAAGTTGACTCAAAAAATTGCAATAGAATTTTCAACAGTCCGTCGAATATTTGGAGCATCGTTATACGCTGCTGTAACTTTTTCCGGACTCGCATATTCCACTTTGCGGATAAATGGCAATTAGATGGTTTCCAGTTGGAAAAGTCGGCGCCTCTCAGAATTTATCTGATTCTGTTTTGCCAGTAATTCTTATCGTGACTGAATAAGAAAGGGTGAGAGACTGATCGGGAAAACTCTTGAGTTGGAACTAAGAAGTAGACTTCTTATATATGTTTAGGCATATATTTTTCCATTACAATTATGCACGAGTATTTGTAGCTCATGGATATATACGTACCCCTTTTCACTTCGCATCTTTCACTCGCATACTCTTTCCCTATTACAAATAATAAATTGCTTGACTAATAATATGTTCGAAGCTGTCTCAGCGCTTATGCGTAGATTTGTTTTATCGGGAGACTCTGGCAGCTTCTCGACGCCATATAATTAATAGAGCAAATGCTGCAGTCTCGAATTTCCATTGTACACTTGCACAAATTTTTTCTTCGCCACAAGGAAACGACGTAACAAATGATCGTTGATAAGAAGCGTAAATGTACAATGACGTACTCTCGCAGCCCCTTTTGTTTGATGGTGCACCGACAGAGCTTCATTTTAACATATCAATTAATTAAAATGTTTGTATACAAAGAATACACGTTTTCATCACTGGCGCCATCGGCATCATCAATTTCCCGTTGACTTTTTGACCTCTGAAAGTTCGATAAAGTGTAATCATTTGATTTCTCGGTATTTTTTAATTATCGGCTGGATCGAAGGAAAACTTTACTTTCATCGTCATAACTTCTATATGGCTTATCACTTCCGACCTGTTCGCAACTAAATAGATCTCTTTGTACATCTTGCTACATCCCTTCTCCGCTTTTTTCTTATGGGATGAGCCGCGGGTTTGTTTGGGTGGCTGTGGTGGATGGAAATACTGTTCATACCCCAATACGAGTAAATATATAAAACAATACAGATAAGGATATATGTGGATGAATCAAAACGAGCAATAGCAGGTTTGAAAATAAATTAATCAAACAAAATATATTACTGGACGTAATTTGGCGTTCCATGAAATCACAATCGTGTAGTTCCCACGCCAAATTGCTGCTTCGATAATCGTCGCTAATTGATGATCTTGATTAAGAGTAGATTAAAATAACAGGGATTTATACATGGAATATACGAAGTCATGTGCAACAACGATATGAAAATATACGCTGTTTTATTATTTACACATATTCTTGACCGTACTTTTACGAGATTGATAAATTACTGATGTACTCGATGCTGAAACAGAAACAGAATATTGAAAAGTATGTTAATAGCCACGTGTAGGTGGAAACATGAGAATAATATTTCCGTTTTAATAAATAAGGATATATCAAAGAGGAGGATGCCTGAAAATGTATATTTTTACGATTCAAGTCCATGAATGGCACGTAAAAAGAAATCTAGAGGGAAAGCTATAATATTTTCAATGTCTTTCGATTAAATGCTGCTTTTTGTACTGTAATTTTCAATATTTTTATCCATTTACGAGATATTATACAAATACTTTTTATACCTAAAGTCATTCAACCTAATACATTCATTTTCTATATATTTCATCTCCTAATAATATTCTCATTATTTATATTATCCTGTTTCAGTTTCCCCAATACTCCAGCTCTCAAAATGGCGAATTTCTTCCGTGCTTCTTATCGAGTCTCTGATTTGTTTGCCAATTCAATTTCAAATTCTCATCTTTCGTTCGATGTGATGTACGACTGAAGACTTCAAAGCACTTTTGTAGCAGTCTACTAAACATTTTTTTTAAGGAATCTTGCTTACTCTTCCTTATTAATTCCGTTTGAAGCTTCCGATGCTCCGTTTCTTCATGCTAGAAATAATTCCTTAAAGATGTTCATTCCATTTACTTTAATCTCAATATTGTGTGCTTGCTTTAATCTTCCGGAGTACTCTCCTGCGTTATTATTTCTTCTTACTTCATCGATCGTCACCCGCACTTACTTTATTAATGGCAGTAATATCACATACATTATCATAAAAAAATGTTTGCTCTTGAAGAGTTTGAAATGTTGACTTATACGAACAGGAAAATGTCCGTTACGTTAGCAAGGCTTACGCACATAACGATCCACGAATCCTTCACGTAAATCCTGTGCTTCATGTTTTCCCTTTAAGTAAAACTCTATGTAAATGTTCATGTATATATGTATAAAAATATGTGCAGCAGCGTAAATACTATCATACACTGTAGAACGGTAGTCTGTCAAAGGTACGTAGAGAGGCCATTATTACTTTGCATTGCCAAGGGCAACGTCGGTTTATCGAGCGACTCCTTTGCCAAGTACCCAACTCTATTCGCCATCTCTCTTCGTTGCATTTGTTCTTTTGCACATGGCTAATGTTCGGTCTTCGTTTTGGTACTCTCTGTGTTCACGTTTCAAGTCTCGGGGTGGTTAAAACGCCCGCATCGTTCACTCCCTCGTTCCTTCCTTGCCCTACAGTTTTTCCTCACTCACGCTCGATCTCCCAGATATTTACGCGCAGCCACTCGCGAAACAGTTAGAAAATAAAGCTTTTAAGATTCATAAGCCGTAGATCTCTCCTGGTTAATTTTACTTTGCTCTTTGAGTCGTGTTTCTTTAGGCGAAAGTGGAGTAATTGCGAACACCTAAGGAAAATTGTATAAAAATTAATAAAATTATATAATTATTTCATCAACTTTTCAAGAATTTATTCGTTTACATCGTAGCTTAGGAAGCAATGACATTTTCATGAAAGATAAAAATAGAAAGAATTAGGTTTTCGCGCAAAACGCAAAATTCCATTTCTCGATTTATTTTGACTACTCATTAAGCATGGTTAGAAAGTTCAAAGCAAACTGATTCCTTGCTTCTCGTTGGGAGCCCACAGAAATACTGTACATCAACGATTCTCCATACTTGATTCCTCTCAGCATTTATCTTTTGTCACAGAAGATTGTTTGTCTCCATAGCTAAATCCAATCGAAGATACACACAATTTACTTGCCCCATGCTGGTCTTTTCTATGATCAGGGACAGGGGGATGAGATATATAAAGAATAGAGGAAAATCTGAGGAGGGTGGAGAGGAGAGTGATTGCTCGCTGGAGGAAAGTGTAACGTGACTCACGAGTTAATCACGTATAGCGCAGCATCCTTATTTTCTTGGATCTCGAGGTGGTGCTAAACGAGAGAGAGGGAAAAAGCATGACAAACAGACGAATAGATAGAGAAACTCTCGAGTCTGCTACATACACTCAATGAGTGTGTATATATATGCCTAAGTTTCGAGAAGTTTGTGAAACCTACGACAAACGAGAGAGAGAGAGAGAGAGAGAGAGAGAGAGAGAGAGAGAGAGAGAGA
>JABSMR010038929.1:0-15595 GCA_018902295.1 Dusona sp. PSUC_FEM 10030013
ATATATACAAAACTTGGAGTTATTTCACGATTGCATGATTTCGTAATCGGCAATAGCAGCGGGAGGTTGAACCGGTGTATAAAATTCGGAGGACCGGTCGAGGGCCATCAAGTATTTCGCAACCAAATGATAAATACGTCGTATATTATCTCATTCTTGTTCCACTTCACCTGGTACCCTCGAGCTATCTCGTGGACCAGGTCGTAAACCTTTCCCGTCGAGAAATCATCTTCCCCGTTTCTTTCAATTTTTTTTTGCACCTTTTCGTTGTCTATTACCTGTAAGCTGTATTATTTTTTGGCCGTAAGATAAAGAACTTGTTTTTTTGACATGTCTTTTTTCTTTGCGTCGCGCGTTCATTTTGTACGAGCTTTGAAGGTATAAAAAAATTGCTCCAACATATCGATATCATGGAAATTTCAATTTTATTGACATTCGCACAACTTTTAGTGAAAACTTTCCTTTTGCAAAAAAAACTATCCAACCAACAACTCAAATGCATTTTTCTCATACAAGAATATAATTATTCTATCGAATCATTTATTTTATAGCTTTTCGGGTGAAAACATTTTCGCTACTCCGTGCCTTAGCTCGTTTGACACGTTTGCGCACTTAATGAGTAACCGAAGAAAAAAAATGATGAAGACCGACACGAGCGTAACTCGAAATTCTTTTTATGCTCACAAGTGACGAGATGTGTCTTTGAGAAATAATTCATAATTACATTATGTCCCGCTAAACGATACTCGCGAACTACTTTCTCCAAAGTCATAAAGTTAATACACATTTTGCCTCATTCAAGTTTCTATACCTATTTTCTTTTATTTCACATTTATGGTAGCTGAGTTCTCAAAAGCGTGACTAAAACTTTAGCTCTTATCAAACAAATATTTTTCCACTTTATTAGAACTTTATCTAAAGAAACCGGAACTTGAAATTTATTTATCGAGGACAATTTAGCGATTGAATATACTGAAAAAATGTTCAAGCTATTAAAAACAAAAATTGGAATGAATTGAAGAAGACAATTTTTTTTTGTTAAAATGGAATTGGGATGCAGCCTGATGGATCATTATTTCAAAATGCAAACACACTTTATGAGTCTTGCCTATGGAAGTGCGAGGAAAGATGGAACACGTCTGATACACAGCAAAATTATGCAATTTCGAGGATGGCAAAGTGTCGATCTCGCCTTATACGATCGAACTCGGTCCAAACGGGCATAATCGCAATCTGCGAAAGCAGAAGCCAACACTCGTGTGTAATCTCAGGCAAAGCGCAATTTTATAAAGGCCATCGAGAGAGGTATCGTTTGCCCATTATCGTCAAGAATCATCGGTCGTCTCCCTTCTCTCATCGCTCGGTCACAGAAAACAGATACGCAACTTCGTCGCTTTCTCCGACGAAGATGCCACCAACGAGACACGCGGCTTCTTTTATTTTCTTTCGGTTTTCCTTTTTTTATTTTACGTTCCCGGGTGTGTTGCCGAACTCGAGTCTCACCGTCCCATTTTTTATGTAAATAAGTAGAGTGCCGTCTCACGGGTGACGCTCAAGACACCCCTCCCACACGTGACTAGTTGCAGGGAATCAAGAATAAATAAAAACATCGAGTAACTGATTGTTATTCCGAAAGAGATGATACTTCTTACATTTCGGACTTCCAACGTGCTCATTAGGAAACTGAGAGTTATTGACACTCAATAAGCTAACAAGGCAAAGATTTCATAAGAGACAAAGCAAAAATAAACGAATGTGATAACTTTTTGAATCAATAAATCATATTTATTAGAAATCATTAACAAGTAACAACGATTATTCAATAATTTGTAAGCGTTGATATTTTGCAAGTTATTGAAACACCAATAACCGTGGAACGGCAAACGAGGAGGAAAAATTAAACTAAAGTATAGATCGAAACACTAGTGATTAAATGCAAAATTAGTGAAGCTCAGTCACAGTATCTTTAACATGTAGGGACTTAATCGTGGCAGCGACGCGTTTGAGAAACGCGTTCCTGAGAGGCATTTCTCGCCGACGTTTACTTGTAATTTTTATTTTTTATTTTTTTCGTCGACGAAGCGTCTGTAGACTCGACAGCGCTGCAATTAACCGGGAAATTTTACGGGTAAAGGTACGCACATTGAGAAAATTTTACTCGTGCATACCAGTCTCGAGTTCGCTTCTTTTAGTATCTGTTGGTAATTTTTCTTATTCTTCGTTTTTCTTTCTCCTTGCATTAAAGTCTTCGACGTCGAACAACGTTGAACGGCCGAATGATGCACGATGTTATGAAATAACCTACTGATTTATATATCAGAGGATGAGACGACCGGCCTACCAACGTTGAAGAACTAAATGTCTTCGGGGGATCAACGTAAAAAAGGCGTAACGAATCCTTTAAATCATGAAAGATCCGACCTCTCGATCTATCCAGGCATGCTTATTCGTACGTGTACACTTGCGCACAAGCAAACTTTTTAAAACAAACATATAGCGAAGAATCACTGAAGTCAATGGCCATCAAAGCTTCTAGTCTTTCTCGGATCTTTTGTTATATTTTAACATCTTATAATCGCCTGTCGTTATGTAACTTTTCAACGTTTGAGTGTTGAATGAGACGGAGCGTCGTTCGCGGTAAAAAAAAAATTTCAACGCACCCGTTCGTAAACTCTTTTCTTTTCCTCCAATGATTGCATTTGTTCGTGATCGTATCGTGTGTTTTATTGAATTTCATTCATAACGTGAGATCGTTAGTCGTGGCGCTATAAACTCTACAGATACGTCCGCTTATTCAGACGCTCTTTATCCCGCAGATATAATAAATTTTTTTTTTTTCCAAGACTTGGGAATCGAGCTAGCCAAGTCAAACCCTGCGATCCGTGCAGTTGCATTGAAGTGGTAAAGTACATTTTATAGAGGATGCTCTATGATATATAAACAGTGAACCTTTCACATGCTTCAGAGAGAAAGAGAGAGAAGTTATATGGGCAAACAAACCCAGGGATAAGGCGATATATTTACCCTCGTACTATACAGAGTCGAGGAAAGACGCAAACATCTTCCATATAAATTATGCAGAGTTAAAGGTCACTGGACGTTTTCTTCGTGATGGAACCATCGGGCACACTTGCCTCGATCTATAAATTCTGAAAGCAAGAAAAAATAAATTAATTTGGACAATAATCCGCGGGTTCAAGTTATTAGAAATAAAAAGTTATTAATGTAAAGTCGTTATTTCCTGACTTTTTTCGACACAAACTTTGGGATTAGATTTGATGTTATTTGTCCACACATTAACAGTAACATCAACGGGTACGAATAGGTCATTTGGTAGTTTGAAAAACATATGAGATCATGGATCATATTCCCAACAATGAGAGGAAATTATTTTCACGATTAATAAACGATTGGGGATCAGTGGAGAAAAAAATATTGGTGCTGATATTTGCTTGGGTATAGTCACATGTCTAGGAGAGATCTACCGGTAAAGAGTAGGCGTCGAGAACCTTTCACGATCATTGCGCGGTACGTCATAGTATAAATCGGCGTAAGCTTACATAAGAGGAGAAGCGCAGACGCCCGGTTGATTGTGGGCGAGGCGTGAGATTATCCCACGGAAAGTTATAGGCCTTATGTTATAACGCGATAATGCTATTTTTAAGGCTGTAACTTCGCAATAGCATTTGTCACTTGACCAGCACTCTGCGATTATTGATTCGTTAAACATATCTCAATTGTGGAGCGTGATACTCATCATGTTTTCATTCTGTCTATTTCTAGCTGAAGCTCTTATGGACCGCCACCCTAGTGGCGGTGATTTGCACCAATGATGTCCACGCTAAGAGCAAAAGGGCGATAGCGAATTATGCTCGAGGCCAGGAGCAATTTGATGGCTATGTTTACGAGAAGCCTGGAAGGGTCTTCGAACTACCAACGACGTAAGAAGCACTTCTTAGCTAGTCAATACAAAGCACATAGTCATTATAAACAAACATTTTGATAATATTTCATTCGTACTCGTATTATAAGAACCACGCGTCCACCTCCAACAACGACGCAACGGTTTATAACGACCAAAAGACGGATTCCGACTCCATCAGATGCCTATGTTTATGCAGTTCCAACTACGAAACAAGGCTACCAATATCCAGTTCCGGAAACGCCCTTGATTTTCCCAACAAGGTTCGATAGAATACGTTGTCGCGATAAAATGGTGTTTTAACACTGATATATCCAATCTATTACTTCGATGTGACTTGAGACTTGTATAAAATCATTTTTTATTCGAATTCTCATTAGAACAACACGTCCACCACTACCAACCACAACCAGACGTCCACCACCACTGAAGCCAATAACCTACGAGTCTTCTGCTCCGACTAACATCTACCGTCAGCCAACACGGTAAGACTCTTGCCAGATGACATATTTAACCACGTGCGCATCTAAAAATATATAGACGTATTCAGGATTTATAAATTTTAATGCTTTCTCATAAATCGCAAAAACAGATGATATATTTTTTTATCGCAGAACACCGCCACCTCCTCAGAAAAGTGGCTACCGTTACGAACCTCCAGCAAAACCATTTACTCTGCCACCACCGTAAGACCAAATTTGTTAAAATAGAAAGATTCGTTCATAACATCGAAATAATAGCCACCCCTTATCGCAGTATCAAGTTAGATGATCATCATCAATTGTATAATTTGTATTGAATTTCTGAATAGAACTACGCGGAAGCCACCTCCTCCACCATCAACAACTAGGCCACCGATATATATACCACCCGCCGAATCTTCGACAATTTTGACAAGGCAGAAGTATGTTTAAACTATGAGTGCCATTATCAATATATGTTGGCAATAATGTTATACAGATGAAATTTCAAGGGTCGTACTCCATTTTCGAATTTGTTTACAGACCGACCCAAGGTTACGACTATCCAGTCCCAAAAATATCTTTCCCACCGCCGACCACGACGCAGCGTCCGACTCCGAAATACATCCCACCTTCTACGACCGCAAAACCGACGTATTTACCTCCGACGGTGAGGACTACGATCTACATACCACCTTCGACTACCACGCGGCCAACAACCAAATACATCCCTCCGACAACGAAAAAACCGACTCCGTCATACCTGCCTCCGGTTACACCATCGACTACGAGAGTCACCGTTCCAAGAACTCCGAAGACCAGTCCCACGTATCTTCCACCAAGCGTACCGACAACCCGAAGGACAACACCGTACGCAGTATATACCACGCCCAGAAGGCCGACAACGTCATACCTACCACCGGTGACCATACGAACCACCAAGTACATCCCACCGCCCCCTCCTTCTACAACTCTGAAACCGACATATTTGCCGCCATCGACCCCGAGACCGACGACTCCAAGACCGACAACACGAAGAACGACCCCGAGGCCCACAACCCCGGTGCCAACGATTCGATACACTCAAGATACTAGCGAACGACGAACGACTATCGTTTATAATACCAAAAGACCACAGACATACCTTCCACCCGCCTCGACGACGCGTGCAACAACATACAAGCCTCCGACAACCACCCCTCGTTTTATTCCACCTTCAACCACCCCTCGTTTTATTCCACCTTCAACCACCCCCAAGAACATATATTTACCACCCACAACCCGGCCACCTCCCTATCTTCCTCCCTCAACACCAAGACCAGTTTACCCAACGATTACGCCACCGCCTTATCCATCACCAATTTACAGTTCCACATATAGGACCACGTATTATTATTCACCTACTGGAAAGATAGGGCCCACACCAACTCTTCCACCCACAACCCCCAGACCCAAACTTGGCTACAATTATCCAATTCCCGATATTCCTTTTGAATTCGGCAAGCGTTAATCCTTTTGTCTTGCATCACAATTGAGTCACTCGCACGGAGTTGGTTTTTTTATATTCAGCATCATGGGTGCCAAGCGCCCACTCTCTAAAACTCTCCGAATCGGATAATCAAAGTAAAATTAACGTGAAACGAAATTTTCTTCATTCATCGGAGTTATACAGTACTATATATACTATGCATATATTTACGTCTTGTAAAATTGAAACGATCCGGTGCAGCTTTTTTCACGTGCTTCGTTTCTTTCTACTTTTTTTACTTAGAAACGTAACGCACAATGAGAAATGCCGATTCCATCATCAACAGGCGAGAGGGATCGAAGATTGTAGATGAGAAAAAAACAATGTAAAAACCCTTTTATTTGTACAGTCAAGAATCACGGGAGTTATAGAACGGCAAAAGATCCATATTTTTTACCGAACTCGCATTATTATTATTTTTTTCTTATCATCAACTATTCTTTTCCCTCTTGTTCTCTGGATTTTGAATATATTTTTTCTTTTTTCACCTACCATATAGAGATTCAATGTAATTAGCTTGAGAAACTAATAATAAAAAAGTTTTTCCATAAATCATTCTTCTTCGTACGGATATACGAGAAATATTCATTTGCGCAGATTGGATGCGATTGATCGATCGTTCACCCCATCTCCCGCTAGCTCCTTTTTAATATTCTGTTATTTGTAATTTATGAATTCACCGGGGGAAATTGTTTCACGCGCATGTTTAGTACAGTGATACAGTCTGGAAAAAGCAAGTAGCCCGTAAAATAGACGTGCTCCTACCACTATGGTAGGAGTTCTCAGGCGCCCCCTCAACGAGGAGAAAGAAATTTTTCAACACGGCGAATGAGTATAACGGACCAATTGTTGGTAAAAACTAGCGAGTTCTCTATAGCGAGGACCGAATGTCGTTTGACTTTTTCCTAGTCTCCTCAGAGTCGTCGAAAGAATAGGATCGGGAACACTCAACTCGAATTGTTTCATTGCTTCGTGTCATTTGCTTGATTATTACTTGAACTCGGTACTTGTGAGTGGCCTCCCGAATTTTCTAACATGGAAGAACGGGGATCAAGATTTAAAGGATAATCAACATCGAATGAGTTTGTCCAAAAGTGATCGACAGTCATAGTAATAGAAGAATTTGAATCTTAATTCGCGGATTAATGAGAAATGTTTGAGACCGGTCGAAGATCCGCAATTAGCACTTCGGAGCTTGGACTGTACTCAGATCGCGGGGATCGTTACAATCGAAGCAAATACGGACCAATCGTGCGAAAATTCGTGATAGTAGTGATGGCCGTGGTGGCAGTGATATTAGTGAGTACTACTTTTTGTAATCAGTCAAACAACAAAATCCATCAAAGAAGTATAAAATAATGAACATAATCGCTTATTAAATATCGTTTGAATCACACGGTGAAATTGGTAGATATATATTTTTATAATCCTATATAGAATGAATTGCCGCATGCAACAGGCATACTAATTAGAAAAAAATATTCATCAATGTACTCGCAATGAGAATAGTAGAAAAATGCGAATTATTTAATTTTTTTGCACGCCTGTCACAAATGGCAATGTCTCAACTATTTATCTCGCTATACGCGAGCTCTCCCGCATCTTCAATTAATCACCGAGTCTCTCGTCACGGTAATTAAGTATAATAATGAGTAACGAAGCGTTGTCGGGCTCAACGCTCCGTTCTCGGTTCTCGTTCATCCGTTTACGTATTAGCAACTTGACTAGAATGCATTTGGGATACAATGAAACGAAGTATACCACTGCAACTCAGCTCCGAGGATTTTCTCTCTGCATCCAAGAGCTACGCATATTCGACATTCTTCCTGTACGCTTTTCCTTCTTTCACTGTATCCAGAAATTATTTTTTTTTATTTCAATTCAAAGCTGAGTTATTTTACTATTGTATCTTTAGGAAGAGAGTGATTCAAAAATAAGCAGGAAAGAGACTAAATCTTTTTAACAAGTATCACGTCTGGAAATTCAAATGAATTTTTCACCAGTAAATAACAATTTGCATATAAAATTGGGGACCTTTTCGGATTTATGTAATCATCGCAGTTTTAAACGCAATTCTTTTTTATCGTTCTCTCAACTTTTTTATAATCAACTCCTGCTCTTGGTACGAAAGTAATTCGTTGGTCATTGTAATGCATGCCCGGAGTGAGAAAGAACGAGTCTTTCGGTGCGAGACGAGTAGAAAGATACAAATTTGGTTAATTATGCATTTATTTTCTCCTCGGGAAATTCATCAGAGCATATACCCGTCGTCAAGGTAGCCGACACGTACAATAAAAACGAGTGTGCATGTGTGTATGTGTGTGTGTGCGTTGGTTAGTAAACTCGTGCATAGGTTCGTAAATTCAGGAAGCGTAACGGCATGCACGCCCGTTTATTCTTTTTCCCGCGCGGGAGAGCAAACGAGATTTCTGCATGTCTTCACATATAGGGCGTTAACAGTGCTTTGACACGAATTAAACTACTCCACTCTCTTTTATGCACAAACCCCATAAAAACAGGGTTAATTATAGCGACGAAATTTATCAATGCCTGCATGAGAAAACTTTGTCATTTACGCCTCTGAGATTCTTCTAATTGTCCGCCTTCACTAAATTACATCAACATCATTACTATCCTAACGTTGCGGATCTTTCAATATTTTTGTGTTTGTAGAAAGAACAAATAAAGTTAATGTGCACTTTTATAATGTTATTTCTCATTATTATTAAAGGACCGAATTCAGAAGAATCATAAATGTTGGTTTTTCGAAAATAATGTATGCCAGTTACTTTTATAATGTTATGGAATATTTTTGTAAAATATTCATATCGTCATACATTTGTTATTTTTTATAAATTCGACGAAAAAATATTTGTAGGCTGCAATATTCATCTACGACTTTGCCTCGGGTGCCTCGGCGACGAGCAAAGTCAGCCAAGAGACAAAGCACATATACATACTGCAGAATTCTTTGAAGAAACCGACGAGTGGATTGTCCAAGAGGCAATCAACGAGTACAACGATCACACCCGATTTCAATACGAACAGAAGCAATGCGTTCCCTATACAGGATCGTTTAGATGAAGCTGATCCTCGAGAGCTTACTTACGTGCTTGCTGATGCCCAAGATCAGGAAAAAAGCAAGGAATCCAGGAGCCCGAGAACGGTCGATGGGAGACCGGAAACGAGGAGTCAAAGTTTGGAAAACTTTAAGCTTCGGAAAAAGCTTGTTGAAGCGATCGATACGAACGAAGAGATTCCGGCGTTCGAGGGGAAACAATTGTTCAATAATCACGCTGTCGTCTATCGAGTAAGACAGAGGTAGAACAGACAATGTGAATTTATCTAAATAATAATGATAATAATGTTTAAAAACCTTATTTCGGCAGTGTAAACAATTTTGCGTTGCGATTAAAAAACAAAAATATAATAAAAAACTTCCGAAAATATTTTAAAAAATGTATAGATATCAATATCCGGATCCCGAGGACGAAGTAAACGATGAAGAATCACGTCCAGCCCCGTTTCACTTTGAGCTCAAAACACCACAGCCCGCGTCGTTCAATAAACAACGTCTAAAATTCCCTCAACTTAGCCAATATCGATATCCGCATGCATCTCGGAATATCCAAGACATTATAAAATATCTGGCCAATGATCCGAATATTCCGAATCGTGGAATAAAATTCACGGGGGTATACGTCAATCCAAAGAAATATGACGTATTTCCGGAAGCTGGAGAGCTCATGGCGAACAGCGATCGAACCGAGTATCAGGCAGACGGTGCACCGGACGAGGAAGAATACGATGATGAGGAGAACGCAGATTTTTCGGAGAGTTCAAGATACGCTACGGCCGGAAATAATAGAGATCCTTTTTTCCTCTACAAACCAAAACATCCAACAGATGTGAATCTTCTTGCGCCATCGAACGTTAGGTCTGTTTTTTTCGCTCCATTTTAAAAAAGCTATAAAACACCAAATTTCATCGTCAAACTTTAGAACAAAATGGAAATGTTTATTCATAACTAACGATAGAATTTATAAGCAGATTTTCTCCATCGGGAACACACCGATACAATCCGTACCACGATCCATTCTTTCAAAGACCACCGTTGAATTACATTAAGCCGATGCCGATACCGGAAGTTCCACAGTACGTTGACGCCGCGGGTGCCTACTCGAACGGGAATTATGGAAAAAAGAGAAAACCAAAACCATTTAGCGTTATGCTCGATATATATCCAATCACGGATTTGAATGATCAGCCAAGCAACAAAGTCTCGAGACCGAGGCTTCCACCTGCACCAATCGAGGAATACGATCCAAGAAGACCCCTCGCTTACACACGTGGCCAAAGATTTCCGCCATCCAAGGGACATTCCATTCCATTGGTCGCTTTTTCAGCCGGACAGTCGGGCCTTTCCGAGGAGGAAGAGAAACAACAGATGGTTTTTCATCTTAATTTATATCCACGAAAAAAAAATAAGCACAACAGGTCAGATTGATTGAGTACCACGAAAAAAATACACAAATTTATTTAATCGATAACGAATATTAAAACGATAATCATTTTCAATAAACACACCAGCTCTGTCGAGGATTAGCCTAACTTTGTCGATGGGAAAGCATGACGCAATAGAAGTTAAACAAAACATATTTCGTAATCGTTTTGACTATTCTACGTTCGCTTTTGCTCGCTCGAATTTAAAAGAGAAAAAAACATTTCTCGTCTTGAAAACAAAACAGACGTGCAAACATAGCCATAATAATTAGCATGTTTTCAAAATAATAAACATGCTCGCTACTGCTGTGTTTAGTTCTAACTCTAATGAGGTGATACTCAAAATTTCATAGTTACATTTTTTTTTTAGACACGACATAATTCAAAGATCGGAATCGATGCGACCGGAGGATCATGAAAAGTTCATGCACAGCGTAATGTCACCTTTCGATGCGATCACGAAGCATCTCACCGATCATTCGGCAATCGAGGAATCAAAGTACGAAGAATCTGAACTTCCAGAAACAAGTGATCGTCCGATTGCGGAAAATCTGCCGAATTTCGCCGAAACAGAAAACCAGAATAATGAGCATCTCCATCAATTGGACAAAAATAACGACAAAAAGGCCGACGTAAATACGTCTCACGTTTGGCAGGAAGATGAATCTGGGAATTTTCCAAAATTGAGTAACAACGAGGAGGAAAAGACTGCGGGCATAAATAATGATTATCCGAAAGAAGCAGAGTGTGAAAATTGTGATGGCTCACTAAAAACAAAGAATAAAAAATGGTCAAATTTGAGTGCAGACCTGGATACGCCCGAAGGCTTCCAGGCATTTGCCGATGGTCTTTTGGCTACTGAGTAAAAAATAATCAAAGAACGAATTAATTATTCGGTATAGCGACGAGTCAAAAGAGCCGACTGGAAAAAAAATACAGAGATTTTTCTGTTTCTTCGTATCAATAATAGTCAATCGCTGCAGTGAAAAAAGAGAAAGTATTCCTGATGAGAATTTCTCTCGTTGATAATTAGTATAATTGCCTTCAGAGATAAACACAAAAGACACGAGATCTCGTTGGTTTATGGTCTTATGAGCGTACACGCGTGCATTAAATCTTTTCCCTTTATCCTCAACTTCCAGTCTCCGCCCGGACTGTCTGCTGCTCGAGCTCAGCCAAAAAGAAACTATTAATTCCGAAAATATGGACTCGAATGACTGTCTGCTGCTCGAACTTAGCCAAAAAAAAAAAATATATTAATTCCAAAGATATGGACTCGAATGACTGTCTGCTGCTCGAGCTTAACCAAAAAAAAAACTATTCATTCCAAAGATATAGACTCGAATGACTGTAACTTTGACATTTCCAAAATTACCTATTTGACACCAATTTTTCGAGATATTTCGAATAATTAATTACACTGACGTATGAATTATTTACGAAAATTTCGACTTCCAAATATTAAAAATCGTTGTTTCGTCTGTGTATTATGTTTTTTGTTGCTTTAATTCTATAATACATAAATATTCGTAAAATGTACATGTCTTTATTTCACGATACTTAAATACAATGTATAATACAGAAGCACTTCCTCTTCAACCTGTTCCCATCAAATTTTTATTGCTGTTTCTATTTCGCAACAGCAGTCGCGACGCGTCATGTAATGTACAATTCGTTAACTGTTGTGTTTCGTCGAGGAGTTAATGTGAGAAATATGCAAAGAGGAATGTAAATTCCGTAATTCACTCAATCCAGGATTATTGTTCGTGAATCACAAATTATTTAACACTGAGCACCATAATTTTCGTCTTCACGAATTGAACAACTTTCTATTGCCACCGTGTCCAAAATAAGAAAAATCACTAAGAATGATTTTCTTGGAAAATCAATTTTAATCATTCGACAGCCCGAACGAACGGTCATCACTTTCGAGAGATTTACCCTCTGGATAAAGTGCTAGGATGATAGAGCGTCGTATCGGCTCCCCATTCGTAAGGTCCTTCATGAGGTCCTAGGGTGACCATAGTTCCAGGCCCGAGAGATCCAAGAGTCGTGTGAGACTGGGCGTTCACCATTCCTGGACCCGAGGATACAAAACTCAGGGGAGGTCTTGTCTGTTCGCGAAGACGAGCGTGTTTCACTTGCTTCTTGTACCTAGAAAACGAAAATTTGCAAAAATCGATTGAAATATTAGCGATCAGTCAATAAAAACAGTGATGGAAAGAAGAAAACATGGTTAACTTGGTATCTTTTGAAAAGGAGTGTTAAAAACCTCCTTAATCATTATTCAGGAATATGATCACGAGAGAGTCCCGTCCGAGACGCGTAACGAGAAGGAGAGTACTGTCTGAACCGCGAATAAGAAAAGTCCGTCGAATGAACGTCCGCGAATGATCGAATAAAAGTCCGTCCGAATCCGTTGCCTAAATCCGTCTGAATGAAAAGAATTATCCGCGTCCGCGTTTTCCATTTTGTTCGTAAACCGGTTTACTCTATAACGTCCGTTCGAGCAATTGTGTCATTCAATTAACATTATTTTACTGTGTCCGTTTATTTCGTTCGTATTCGCTCAACCATCCAGACAACCCTAAATGCACGGGGAAAAGGCGCGAAACTCCTAAACCCCCTTTAGCAGGAGGGTAGTTGAAGTGAATAAGAAAAATAGAATTACTTGGAATGCATGCAGCATAGTGCACAACTGGAGACGAGCGTAGCAAGACCGACGAGAGCGGCGATGGCAAGGACCCACATTTGCGTGATCGATGCATCGGCGCGTGCAACTATGGCCGCACAATGTTGAACTTTTTCCACGTGATATTTGTCATAGACTCTCTTGAGTTCCTCGTTCTTTGGATCGCGTAAAAGTGCTTTCATCTCCTCGAGATCGTAAGCTTCGCGTCCGACCATCTGGAAGCACGAGCTCGTCGACGAGAAATCGAGAGAGTTGTCGTCTTTCGAGTAAAATTGTGTGTCATAGACATTAACGGAGATCGGCAAGGAGAGAGCTTGTTGAAGGGCGATCTCAAAGTCCTCGAGTATTTTTCGAACTTCGACCGGTGGCTTGGAAAAGACAAATTTCAGCATGTCCCTGTCACGGAGTAAGAAAATTCTAAGGGTCACGTTAGTCCTTCTATCCTCATCTTTGGAATTATTAGCTGTTATCGGTATCTCCATAAAACCGTCGGCATACGCAGCCAACGATCCGGTCGTCCTGAGTTCTCCCGTCTCAGAATTAAGGGCAAGATAAGATCGAATTTCTCGTTTCGACATGGAAGGCTCTCCGAGAGAAGTGAACGAGACATTACCCATGATGTAATTGATCGGTAAGGAATCGGCATCTTGGTCGTACGCCTCGAGAGTAATGAGGCTTGTATCGATCGGTACGTTTAGTCTGACACCGAGGGTTATGTTGGCTTTGCGAAACTTTGGCTTGTTATCATCGACATCGAGGATCCTTACGAGTACCTGTCGTTCCGAAGGATCCTGCCGATTGTATGGTTTCGGTATAACTTCGGATTTGACAATCGGATACTTGAAACACTTGATCGTTAGCAAGTGGCGCTCGTTGCTTTCTCGATCCAATCGTCCTGCCGTTCTCACGATCGCTGAATTGTTATCGAGACGTTCGATAGCGAAAAGGCCGGCTTCATTGCCGTAAATAATCGCGTAATCGATCATTCCGTTATCGTTAATATCTTCGTCGATAGCTTCGATAATACCGACCTTGGTTCCGATTTCTACTTCTTCAAGGACATTCAGCTCGGTCGGTGGACTCTCCAAGTTGCGTTTAAAGTGAGGCTTGTGATCGTCAATGTCGTTGATGATAACTTGAAGTACTCGAGTCGCTTGCTGCGGTGGATCACCCAGATCTTGGGCAACCAGGATCAACGTGTAACTGTCTTTAACCTCGCGATCCAGCAATTTTTTCGTCGTTATCAGACCGGTTTCTCCGTTGATACGAAAAGCACTTGCATCATTACCAAAGTTACCATCCTCCAGGAACTTGAAGGTAATCCGGCCGTTGGGTAAATTCGGATCGTCCGGATCGGAGGCTACGACTTGGAAGACCGGACTACCGATGGTCGAGTTTTCCGAAATGTATGCGATTTCCTCTAGAGTTGGCCTGATGAAAAGTGGCACACCGTCGTTGCTGACCACGTCGCCGATGTACAGGGTCAATAACACGTCGTTGTAGAGTACAGGGGTGCCGGAATCCTGAGCTCTTATTCTCATGTTGTAAGGTTCCGTACGACCCTTACCGGTAAGCTTCTTGGCCGAGGATATCTCGCCGGTTTCATGATTTATGGCAAACAGTCCTGAGGAGAGAAGGTTCTTTTTAATCAACATTACATCTCGCGAATACAATTAAAAGAAAAGCAAATGTGATTCAATTTGTCTTACCATTGGCCTCTCCTTGGTCGATTATGTCGAAATGTACTATCCCACCTTTTCCCTCATCGGGATCGGTGGCGGTAATGTTAACGACGCTCACGCCCTTTGGGGCATTTTCAGGAATAACAGCTGTATAAGAATCCTGCGGGAAACTGGGTGCATTGTCATTAACATCGAGAACATCAACAGTTACAAGAGCTCTGGTTGTTCTCTGTTCAGCCCCGCCTTGCGGAATGTCCGATGCGACCACGTAAAATCTCAATACCGATTGTCGCTCACGATCAAGTGTGACGTTTTCACCGATCTGTATATTTCCGCTTATCGGATCGATCTCGAAGAGATTTGCGTTTTCGCCAGTCAACGAGTATCTCACCATGCCATAACCTCGTCTTATTTCCTGTTCCGTATTTGAACTGTCCGCGTCTGTCGCTCTTACGTTTAAAACGATTTTCGAGCCTTTTGAAGACTCTAGAACCGATATTTTGTAATCGGGATTACTGAAGATCGGACTATTGTCATTCGTGTCGTGGACCTCAACGATCACAGTCGCTTCCGACATTTTCCGCGTTATGTCGTAGTCACGTGCCAGTGCGCGAACTTTGAAACGTATGAACTGCAATTTGCAAATATTAAAAAAAAACCAGTTAATGAAATTCAAGAATTTTTTTATGGAATTTTGGGTAATTGTTTCGAATCGGGGCTCCACCTCAAAATAACTCCAATTTTTTTTATAATGCATCTTATGAGTCAGTAATGATGCAACATGCAATATTATGGTGGGGTGAACCT
>JABSMR010039040.1:0-15568 GCA_018902295.1 Dusona sp. PSUC_FEM 10030013
TTTCCATATTTTTTATATTTACGCAATAGTATTCGTAATAGTTGATGTAAAATTCTTGAAATTTAAATTAGTAAATTCATTCATTTAGTAATACAGTAAATTTCATTTTATCTGCAACTATACATACATACTTTTACAGCAACTATATGTTATTTGGGTTGATGTATCACATGTTTTAGTTGCAATAATATTCCACAAAAGAGTAGAATAAACATGTGAGTCTTCAAATTATAATTTAGGTTAATACCACCAAATGTATGATCCAAGGGATTGACGATTGAATGGAGTGATTATTAAAAAAAGAGTTTTAATTCAGTTTCTCTTAATATAGATGTTGAAATTTATATATTCGTATTTTTAAGTTGAAAAAAATTGCGAGATTACAAGAAATAACGATCAACCGAATGGCAAACATCAAATGAAAGGTTTCGACCGTGTACAATAAGATTTTGAAACGGCCCCATAAAAACATCTGGATATATCAACAATTTAACGTTCATAACCCTCATCAAGGAACTCGGTGTCGATAGTTCATCGCAATTCACGAGGGTTATTTATAATCATGGCAATGGTACCGTTGCGAATTGGAAATATCAGCAGGAGTAGCCGACACTGCTGTTTCGCCAAAAGAGGCAGAAGCCTCGTGCCTGCGGTTACTTTGTCGTCCCGCTGGGTATTAAACCATTAACACACCAGGCACGTCCCGTCGAGTAATTTGCTGCATTCGCGTGTGTGCATCATTCTCTCTTTCTCTCTCTCTCTCTCTCTCTCTCTCTGTATCACTTCGATATCTACAGCTTACAGGATTCAAGTACCGGATCTCTTTCATCGAATACTATCTCTGATAAAACTATCGCGGATGTACCAACTCCATGCTTTGTAGCCGATCGTCGATCCAAACTCGATACAGCGCTAGCTAATTCCAGCTCTTCTTGCTTCGACTTTCACGACGTCGTAGTCTGTTCCCTTATCCAATACTTCCACCAAGATCAACCATGGATCTCTTAAAGTCCAATAAGACGTCGGTAATACATGATTATTTGCTCCTCGGTATATTCCGTGTTAAATTGTACCAGAAAGCGTCCAAAATACATCTTTGGAAAATAGAAAAAGTCTAACGAAATTGAATCTGAGAATGAGAAGAATAAATTCCCTCTTTTTGCTAACATCCATCAAGAAGCTTGGCAATGAAGAAAAAAAAACGGCCAAGCTTAATTAAAAACACTTTTGTTTTATGTTAATTGTAATCTATACATATTCGAAAGTTCCTTGAAACTACATCGTTCTGACAGATTGTTTTCTAACTCAATAGAGCAAATGAATGTCCCACAGTTTATTGTCGAACGCTGAATAAAAAGCAGTAAATTTCACGAACGTTCACGAGCAATAACATAACTTTTTCTTACCGATGTAGTTTTTTGTCATGCAAAGTGTCTCTAGTTTTCATTAACCCTGCGTATTGAGCGTAAAAAGTAAATCCAATATCCGCCTTAAAACTGTTACCATTAACTCGAAAATGTCTCGAGGCTACGTGCTCCACGACTTTGTCGCTCGATGTTTAGTGCCGCAACGTCCTGTTTTGCTAATACTTTCAACCTCGTATTCAGCGAATCATTACTCACGATGATTTACGATTTGCTAAGGAATTGTATTGTACCGGATAGATGATAACTCTTATTAGGTTGGGCCGTTGTACGCACGAGTATAAACATACACATATATATTTAAATATACACATACATATATAAATATATTTTATAACGTTGGGTTGGAGCGTGTGAAAAAATTTTCCGACGCAAAACGTACGAGACGTCACCGAGGAAAGAATGAACGAGAATAAGACGGAGTCTGCAAGGGAATCGTTGGACGGGAACACGCGTGGCAATATGATCATGGATCGCGTGGGATGCAACTACGTTCTATACGATTATTATTACAAAGAAAATAAAGAGCTAGAACGATAAAGGAGGAGTGTTATGTAGTAGTGAAGCGCCCATAAATTTTCGACTTGCCAAGTTGAATAAACTATGGCTCCTTGAAAGCTTCGATTCAAAACTATATGAACGAACACTGCAGGAGACGTTAATACATCTGTATATGCATTAACGTGAAAGAATATGTGGTATATGAAAATGAAATATGGAAATTACATGGGGCGCGACTAATTATTGTAATTGGCATATTCGATCGGTGCACATGTGCACTAAGGAGTAACGATGCCCACGGGAATTTTCATATTCGATATATATCTATATTTGTATACGTGTGAGTATATATACGTATGACGTATGTATATATGTATATATCGATATATATTTAGTTGTGAACAGTTTACACATTTGCAAAGATGCATTCAAGCGCGAGAGGAAA
This sequence comes from Dusona sp. PSUC_FEM 10030013, assembly GCA_018902295.1. Classification (NCBI taxonomy): domain Eukaryota; kingdom Metazoa; phylum Arthropoda; class Insecta; order Hymenoptera; family Ichneumonidae; genus Dusona; species Dusona sp. PSUC_FEM 10030013. The sequence goes on from JABSMR010039040.1 coordinate 2,371, forward strand.
CGTCCTAATCGATATTGCCTATCTCCGAAGCATATGTTCGACACGGCTGTTAAATATATTTTTATAACCTCTTCGCGAGAGGGTCATGACCCGCGTACGTTTTCTAAAATAATATACTCTTGGTTGCGAACTCGTGTAAAACCCTCATCTTAACTCGAGTCTCCTTTTATCTTATTCTCTCAACTTTTTTCCTTTAATACATATACACACAGACACGTACAGACTTACATGCATATACGCAAAAATTGAACTCGAGCCTACACATAATCTGACTGCAAAAGAAATTTTCATCGGGTGTTTTTGCGCACACCTACGCTCCAATCTTAGATGGAGAATCATCGAGATTTTTTCCGTTCTTCTCCATCGAATTCACAATTATATTGCCGGTTTTGTAATGACGAATTAAACCGTATGCGGTAAGAATAATGAGGACAAGTCTTGACTCGGTACATGCGTTTCTTTGCGAGGGTTGATTTTGTGGAAACAGGGATGGCAAAGGTTTGAGGATACCAGTGGGCTTTGAGCTGGTGGTACACCCTGTATGTTATACTTGAATGTAGCATGGGTAACGAATATAGTATGTTTATATATATAAATGCATATACATAGACATCGAAGCTGGGCTAAGTGCATACTTGAGAATTTTACAAACCAGTACCGGTTAGACGGGCTATCCTTCGGCCAGCGCTCCTTCTCCTGTGATTCCCTCTTGCTCGGCAGGTGCAACAAGCACCCAGACTCTTTCAGGCTTCAATGTTTTTATACACGACGGTATTACTATAATTCGATAGTTCTTGGGCTACAGTCATTTCTTATGTAACTGTATGAGGGTCACATTCCATCAACTTGAATGATTAAAGGACCTTTTGAATCATCTAATCATCCGAACTTAACATTCAAATATCTAAAGATCTAAATGTCTAATCTGAAATTTTGGCAACATTTCAAAGTTATAAAATTGAATATTATAGCTGACTTCTCTATGTTTCATTTAAGTAAACGAAAAAATCGAACGATAACGACTCTCCGGCATGTGACATGATGGGAAATACCAAGTCTTGTGAATTCGAAAGCTTCGGAGAATTTACCCCTTTCGAATGTAACGCGAGTGTAGACCAAAGTTATGTTCACAGCAGTGTCGGGGCAAACGTTCACGTTTCATTCCATAGGCAAGATCGCATCAACTCCAGCACGAAGCAAGTTCACCAAAGTTTTAAGACCATCCTGAAACTCTGGGTGGATATACTGAATAGGTGTCCTTTTACCAAAGGTTCAAGTAGCTATGCACGAACAACTACCTTTTTCACGTGTACGTATATATTCTCACCTCTTTCACTGAAGGCCTAGTATATAGTTACACACATAGTTGCCAAATAGTTCATTCGACGTTAGCTCCGTCAATGTTCCATGATCAAGATTGCTTTCATCAAGATTCTCACCATATAATTTCTCGAAAATTTTGGAGCATCGAGCATAAGTTTAACGGAGATGAATAATTGAAAAATGAAGTTCACCATTTATGAAATTTTTCATTTGAATTCGAATACCCAACGTCGTTTAACAATCGTTCAATTTCGTCAATCGTCAGCAATTATTCGTCTGCGATAATCAACGCCTAAATACGTTCTATTTTCGACACGTTGGGTCGGGGCATGTGAGCCTTCCGTAAGCTCTTTCAAATGTATACATTCGAAACTATTAAGTTTGATCCGCGAAGTGGAATTGAACGAAGTGGAAGACGAAGTTAAATTTAAATCCGCTATGGTACTTGGCAGTCCCTCGGCAGTGCAGGAGGATTGAATCATCTCTTCGTATCTCTTCGCAGAGTCTCGAGTGCCGAGCGCATCCGAAAGCCCGAGAGCTACAGGGTCGTCGAGTACGACTAATTTTTTTTTCCATGTTTTTCTTTTTATACCATGTCAGGAACGAGATTCTCGCGTGTGGAAGCTCATCATTCGAATTTTCACAAGGGCGATACAAATGAGCTTGCAGCGATAAAACGGAAGTTGAATTCAATGCAGCTCGTTAAGCTCCTCTGGCTGATCACAAAAACAGGCTTCATATTTTTTTCATACACATTTCTTCTTTTCCTGTGTCCACTTTTTAAAAATGTCCTTTTGGCACTTTCATCTTAATGACACTCAGAAGGGTCTCATCTCGAACGAACACCTCAGAATTCCTTGAAGGTCGAATTCTCACAAATCCTCGTCATCATCTCAAGAGTAAGCAAGAAAAACGATATGAGAGAGACATACGAATACAGTCTCATCGCATTCACAAGATGTTCAAGTGAAATTTAGCGCTTGACCGCGACCAAGCGCGGTTGTTTTCGCCACCTCTTCTCCTTTTCAAGTATACGTTCGTACATGACATACCGCAGGTACAAAAGAAACCGTAAAAAAAATTTAGTCCCTGGATTAACGAGGATTTTACTCGAGTTGAACAAAAATGTGATAAAATGAGAGAAATTCTGAAACTATTCGACACGATGGTCAGAAGTGTGCGAAACGTTTTGAAACTTCTATAAGGCATATTTTGTACCGCAGGTACGAAGTATTTCCGTTTTCTCGTGTGGTTCGAGGTCTGGAATGCGCAAAATGCTCAGTATGAGTTCGCGTGTTATATAAACAGCACTTTACCCTTTGTAACGTTCATTAATGCTGTCGCGCTTAACCTGCCTTTGTTTTAAACTAAAACTATTCGTTATCGTTCTACACATTTACCACTTCGTTTTCATCCCTGACAATTTGGCAATTTAAATCGAAATTGGCGTTTCCGGGCATTCTATAGAAAAGAGATTCCATGAGAAAAACGAGAAACGGGATCGTAAAGGGAAAGAAAAAAAGGACGTTGCAGCCATTGGAGCATTCAAGAAGTGAATGAGGAGAGACCGAAGATCGAAATCTTTTTCTTGATTGATGGAAGAGAGCGGAAGCAATGGAGAGAGAACGACGGAATGTTGGAATGATAGGACTCTAAGATGAACGGGAATACGAAGGAGGGAACGATGGACGTTATAGAATTGCGTGTTTAAGTCGGGCTAACGATCTTCCGTTCTAGGCAGGATTCAGATGTTAAAGAGTGACTTGAACACGACCGACTCAAGAGAGTGAGCCTCCTTTTCTGATCACGAGGAGAGAAAGACGTAGGATGCAATACACACAGTGCCTTCTATTCCAGCTGAGCGTATTAACAGGCCAGGACCGGATATACCTCGAGTCAGAGTTAGGTTAACTTGTATATCTATACGAGGCTCAGATCGAACTAAGGTGTACCAGAAGGATTGAAGGCGAGGAGGTATGGGAGAAGCCAGGCGAATCGTTAATAAACCTTAGTTATGGCCCTTGAGAGCAGAGTGAACTGCTCAACCATCTAATCTCTTTTATCCACATTCATGACTTGAGCAGTGGTACTCGATTGTCATTATCCAACTGTTTAAATCCTTTTGCTTGAAGAAAAAATTACACAATGCGAACGTTTGGATGAAGTACAACGTTAACTAGAGTAACTAACCTTGCCAACAAATTTTCAAACATCAATTCTTCATTGTATACAGGGGTTCAGCGTGATCCTAATTTCTGAACCGAATTCCGTGCAGAGAAGTCTTGTAATGATTTTTTATCAAGTTCCTTCCTGATGAGATATTAATTATTAAAGTTGGAGGACATCCGTTCTGCTTTCACGCATTTATCGCCGAAACGGTTGGAGATAGAGCAAAAGTCCATATAACTAGTGTTGCAGATGATATCATTTTCTTCAAAACAACTTTAACGATATTTCTCCTGAACTTCAGTTAAGTCCTGAAGGCAAAAAAAAAAACCTGGAGTTCGAACGTTACACGTAGGGCGAACGTTTTTAAGGCATTGTTTCGATCTGCTTTCAGGAATAAACAGCTAAAGATAAAGAAATGCCATCTATAGCTTTTTTATAGAGCATTTCACGTTTCACAAGATTGGTTGTATGGAATTTTTCATCCAGAAACTCAGATCTCCAACCGTTTCGAGGGATAAAACAACACTTATCCTCCAAATTTGATATTCAATAGCTCATCAGGAAGGAGCCTGATCAAAAATCGTTACCCGACTTTTGGAAACGAAGTTTAATTTAAGTGATTTTTATTTATTTTATTTTTATATTCGTATGTTTAATTTGATATATATTTTAATGAAGCTATATTTATTTTATAATTTCCTATCCCGCCATATTTTATTGAACGTTGAGATCCACTGCCTTTCAGAGCTTTGTAATATGTTTTTTCTTTTCTCAATGGACCCCAACATATGGCTTTTTCGATCGTTTCAAGACCCCCCGTAAACTTCATTCTCATCGCATTATTTTGCTGAGTACCTTGGACTCAACTGATTTTCTCACACCTTGATCGAACTAACGCTGAGTCGAATAGGTTAGGTAGGAGATGCACTGCAGGAGTTCCAAGACCTCTTCAAGCCGCCAAATAATAGCGAATCATTGCTTCGTAAGATTAAGTACGATTTTTCGATTTGTTTCAATATATATAAAATATTTATATTTTAATGAAAAATTCATTACGCAGTTTGTAACCTTGGTAACTCGACGATAATTTCTTCTGGCACACATACGAGTGCGTACATAGAGACAGCTTTAGATATACTACTTATTTTTATTAGCGTATCTTTCAGACACATCTATTTACTTGAGCTTTTAAGAAATCGTTTATAAAGCACGGTATCGTAATATTCTATATTCATTGCTGGCCTGGCCCTCATCAATGATTATTTGATTGGAATAAAACGGCTGCTAGACATAAAACAAATGTTTTGGCGCAAAAGGTCATGATATTTGGTAAATTCTCAATGCGTCATTATCAATGGTTCAGTCATAAATCTGTAACAGCGCCTGACTCACGGCACTTGGTCACAAAGCCAATACTCCGATTAGGGATACGAGATTTCTACGTTGGAAAGTGCAGGATCTTAAATCATCTGCTAACCTATCATCAATTTTGGGCAAAAGTGCAAAATGAATTTGCACTAGCAACTCTGCGGGATACTTGTCCTAAACAAGACCGTACCATCAGCTGTCAAAGTGAAAGATAAAAGAGACTCCATGACATTCCTTGACCCCTTTGAGCGTGCAGACAACATTTTTTGCCCTGCCATATAGGCTTCATGACTCTGAACAGAATCTGACCAACTATGGCATTTCCTTGATATAATACATATATATTATAACTAAATATACCAATCAGACAGACAGATACATTAGAACGTCAAGATTATTCTCGTGTAAGCCACAAGGCATGCCCGCTTTGGTCAGCACTGTTGGACAGATCGGACATACGCAAGACTTGCATGACAAGGGAAAGAAGGGAAGTGAGAGAAGCGGATAGTAGCGTCGAGATGTGCTGAACCAGTGACTTGTATGGCATATGGCGGAACTCCTCATTAGACTACGCGAAATCTACAATGCATGGCCTGGTATATCGTGAATCACACCATGAAACATAATTTACAGAGTGGAGCAGATCTTTAATGGGCGATCATGAACGTCTACACAATACAGTCATTGAGTGCTCAAAATGGAATTCATCGCATTACCTCGAGTAAAGTCACCACTTTGTAATTCGAGATTGCAATAGCCATACTGAGCTGAAGACGAAGACAATTACACTGCTGCAGCGAATATATACCCTAATCACTAAATTTGCTTGGGGTAGATGCATGTGAATAGTGATAGATCTGGATAACCTATGGTGTCCTGCCGTTGTCTCGCGATAGTTCATTACAACTTGATGACCTATGGTGTATAACTACTCCAAAAGTTTTTCATGCATTTTATCTATGTTTAACCTGCGACAAATTTAAGCCGCACCTTCATAGAACAGAAGCGAGTCATCCGGCAGTCTGGAGTAAGTATTCTTAAAGTAATTCCAGTAATGATCTCTGACGATTGACGTGGTAGATGTACAATACACCATATAGTTCTATATCATTTTTAATGCGTTGTCAATATTTACCATCAAGATGCTTCTAACTCCTCATTCCTAATAGTACAGCATTGAGCTACCCAGAAAGCTTGGATGCTCTATGTACATGCTGGTTATCTCATCAACCAATATGTTTAGCCTCAAGAGTAGAATCATGTACACGTATCGATTGTCAGTTCGTCCCGGCCTTGAGCCATTTCACATTAGGACTAGAAGGATCGAGAACCCTTCTTGTCGTGCGTGTAGATGTGCGTGGCGCATATGTTTAGACGTAGGTTTACCTGAAGCAAACGATAATTGCTAACACATACATGATTTCTCGAGAACTCCGTTTTTAAAGTATGCGAATGTACTTTGGATGTACAGAGACTTCTGTTCAATCATACATCGAGTAGCACAACTCTGTAATCTTGGTCGTCACGTTACAAAAAGTTAAAAGAATTTTACAGCATCTCTCTTTCTCTCTCAATTCGTGCCTAAGCGCAATTTGTCATAGAATAATTTTCCTCCAGGCCCATAAGCACGCAGATCATTTACATATCTGTACTCAAAGCATATATTCAACGTGCAGATAGTTATAAGTACATTAACAAGATAAGATGAGGAGAGGTACTCTTGATCTCAGCTTTACTCGATCTTCGTGTTATCACCAAAGAACAGTAATCACGGCTTGGTGAAGCAAATTTTACAATGTACAAGTTGTCGAATCCGGGGATCAGATTGTACCATTGAAATTAATGAGGCACGAAGAGCTCCAAGAGGGAACGGCCAATCACGATTGATCCCAACAATCTCTCCGAGATATCCTTGTGCCGTATGAAAGACGAAACAGTGGAAAGGTGTGGATTCAAACGGATGAGAGAAAGAGACAAAAGAGATGAGAGACATTGACTTGAAAGATCTTTCGATCTCACGAAACGTGACCCGCGCAGTCTGGTACTCGGAGCTTGTCGTGCTATCTCATTCCTTTTCTTCTTCTTCATATATTCCTGCCTCTCACATTCTGTCTCACCTTCGTTCTCGTGCATACATACCTCTCATTCTCTATCTCCCTTATATATAAATATATGTACATGGACCTTCTACGTGTATTGCAACACACTATGTATTTCTGAGCTCTTTCACTCGTCGTGACAAGTGACTTTGAGAAGTTGCACCCGTCTGACGGATATGTCATCTGTACGATGACGACGAACGCGTTGCAGGGACTTACAAGAAGGGCAGAGTGATGACTCGTTGTTCTGTGGGATATGAGCCAACAGACTGTCCAGCTATCAAAATACATAAGACTGTCAGGACTCATACATCAGGAGGCGACCGAACGGGAACGTATAGTAACGTATAAGCGTACGCGTTTGACAACATTGATGGGATCAAACTGTTATAAGTGAGTTTATAGGTCGTAGTTGAAGGGGCAAGAAGTTCACAAGTGACAGAAAAACATTTTTTTGTTTCTCTTCAATGTAAATTAGATGGAACACGTGGATTTTTCAATCGACCAGTACAGCATAGCTTAATTATTAACGAAAACTCAGATATTTCCTTTGCAGCTGCCTCATCGTCATTTTATCACAAAATAATAATCCACTGCTGCCCTGAATCACTTTTTGATTAAGTCAATTTTATGACGCAACCCTCGTTTGTTCCGAAAGAGCTGAAACGATGAACGAACGTTTGAACCATATACGATGAGAACCCTCTACATTATCTCCTTGATATTCGCAATTCAACTCTCTCGTATTACGTATAATTTAAGTGAATGATGTACTACACTAGCGTTTAGTTGCTGCGGAACTCTCGCAGTCTCCAGAATCAATTTCCTTTAGCTATCCAAAATCGAGATTGCGGCATGAAAGAGCCTTTGGAGTAGCTGGTTCATTATATGCGTAAGCTGTGTAAATGTATTCAACGCGTCTCACGAAGCTTTTGGCGATTTGCTCCCGGTCGACCACCAAGTTATCTACCATTGAAAATGGATCATATTACATTGCGTTTGGCTTGATCAGTCGACGTAAATATTAAGCATGCATTTTCATATGCTTTTCTATTACCAGACGGAATTAAATATGGCCAGGCACTTATATATCTAATCACTATCACTAATATATATATCACTAATCACTATATCCTGTGTGTGCACGAAACCCAATGTGCGTTTCCGTGATACCCTTACAAAATTTGTATGATAATTGCTTGATGACCTAGCCTCCGAACCTATCCAAAGTTGGACTAGATTGGAGAATATTAAAGTCCGAAAAGGATTCATAATAATCGAAAATTTTGCAGAACCTTAAAGCGTAAACATATCAAATTATGTAAAATGTTTTACTACTCCATTGATATTTATTTTGATGTGACCCAATTTTGTGTGGTAAATTCATTTTGGGCAAATGTTTCAAAATTATATTACATATTTCGTAGAATAATTGGAAAAAATGGAAACTACAGGAACAAAAAATGGACGAAAGTCGCGTTAGCCTGAATACATTGGATCGTTGGAGCTCGCGAGCTGCGAAGCTTGAACACTTGCTATATATTTTGCGGGTGTGCACAACGAACCTTATTCCATCGCCCGCTGTAAATTGAACAGCAGCCTCATGAGCTTAGTTTTTTCCAACAAAAAAAATGGTCGTTTCGCTGCACCTCGCTGCGAGGATATTCCGACGGTAATCGCCAAGCGGGTAATGCGATCACGTGCGCATAAAGGATTATTTTCCAGACAATAAAAGACCGCTTTATAGCGGTTACCAAATATCGATGAAAAAAATTCGCTTCGGGGAGTTAAACATTTTTTTCCCGACAAATACTTCATAATTTGTACGTACACTCTATTTCATGAAATCCCTCGGATTTCATATTTTACAGATTTCGAAAGAAAAAACACGGTTCCTGATTATTCGTGTGGAATATTTTGCCATCCTTACCAGAAACAGATAAAATTCGAAAATTCTATCTCTTCCACCGAATGATTTCATTTTCGTGTGAAAATTATGAGTACAACCATTTTTATTCCTGGAACTCGTCACATTTAATTAATTTAATATCGATATTAGCAATGGTGCACATTTTATTTTAACTCGATCGTTAGCACAGTGAATTGAATACGGATGGATTTCTTCTTCTACGGTTACCTTTATCGTTAATTGCGAAAGTAAGGTATTCAAATATCTTCAAATAATCACAGTGGAGTTCGCCATGTTTCCCTACAGTGATTGCCTGGATAGTGAATGCAAGAATGCCCTACTTGTGGATTTCGACATTTCTTAAATTGATCTATTTGATGAATCTGAGCCAAAAGAGTATTACCTAAATATTTGTTCATCGAAGAATATTACCAACAGTTACATTATATTGGTGAAAGATAATTGGTGAAGAACATAGTGTTTCATTCGCGCGCAGCATCACATGTTTCGAATTACCCAAAATTGTCAAATTCCAAAGTTTCAACAAACCCCAGTCGTGTAGAAATTTGTGATAGTTATTTGGCTGCGAAAAATTGTAAGAAGATCAAAGGTCCTTTTTTGAATGATCTACGAGGCACATAGATCGAGTAATAACCACATCTCTTTTGGATTCAAGGTCTTGAGAGAGACGTCTTCAATTTCGCTTCTCAAATGTAGAGGCTACGGGTGGTACGCAGGAATAATTTAGTATACCGCCTTACGTCGCTTAGGGAGGCCGAAAAGAGACAAAATTCAAGTAGCCAAAACGAGATGCTGCGACGCGTATTCGTCAGAGCAATCTTTCTCTCTTTTTCCTCTTATCTTTTCATCTCCCTCTCCCTCGCTCGTTCTTACTTGTTCTCCCTCTTATTTTCCCCCTTTTGCTCAAGGGCCAAGAGACTTTAGACTGTGTGGTGACTCTTCTCTCTCGCAGTACTCTATCATTAATTAGAGGTTCAAAGTATGCACATCCCACAACCCTCGGAGTTTCTCTCGCCCTCTTTGTTTCTTACTCCTCCGTCTCGCCATATTTTCACGTTATTCTCTTTAACTCGTGCGAATAACTCGAGACTAGGAGACGTTATTAACATGACATAACGCTATGGAAAGAGAAAGGGTGAGGGAGAGAGAAAGAGGAAATAAAGAGTGAACGGTACACGACATATTCGTCTCAGAACGTTTGTATTCTCAGCCACCGCGTACAACATACATTTCTATATTTAAATCGACGCCCACTCACTCCCTCGTGGCTCTCGCGCCGGAAAAAGCCTCTCAGAGGCAAAACATACAGATATATATCAGAGGCAATGTGATTCGCGAGAGCTTTTATGACCTCGGCTTTTGGCACGTGCTACTACAACAATTAGCGATTCATGACCAATTCGATAAAGGTCTTTATTTTACCAACATAATATTTGTATCCACTCGTTATCGTAGTTTTTGATATTAATCATCTATAAAAAATGAAGAATGTACGAGATTCAATTATTTTATTATGTAAAACATTATTATGTATTTACGAAATAAAATTCACTCGGTTTGTAAAAGTTTACTTTCATAAAAAAACATTCTCAATTTCCGATGGAATTCAATAGAAAACCGTTGCACGAACGAGCGTTACATATAACCTCATTTTATTTTTTCACCAAACTTATATCATCTCATTTTATTACTTCGTGTCCTATATATAAAACCGAACATTTCATATACGAAAAACCGATATATTACGTAAAGGCTTTCGAACGTTAGTGTTCAGGAATATTTTGCGAGGCCATTAATAGAGCCCGGAAACACGGCTATGGGGCATAAACCGCGGACAGAGTTTGAGAGCATACCAGTGGATGCTTTTAGGGTCTCTCGTGGTTACTCCAAAGCTTTTCGTATATTCATGTAGTGTGTTGAAACGCATACTTTCACACGCGATGTTTCCAACGAAGAGCGATCTCCCCAAAACGTATCAGAGGGTTACATCGACGTATTAATGTACGTCACATCAATAGTTTCATACTCGCATAGCAAAAGGAAGGACCAAAAATATATACAGTTAGGTGATTTTTTTAATTAACTATTTTAGATCTGATCAAGCATAGGTTTACAAAAAGTTATCTCCAATTTATTTTTCTATAGGAAATGTAATTCAATTCACTTTTTCATTTTGAACCCTAAAAGTTTCATGCAATTAAAATGATGCTGCTATTCAATTTTAATATTTATCCTGAGCTCAAGATTGTTTGCAGTATTAACCACATCCACTTTTTTCAGTCCGTTGATCAGATAGTCTTAACGTGATCTTGTTAATTACTCTAGTTATAGAACCGTCCCTAATTGAATCGATACTCTCTGGTTCGTGCGGGGTAGTGAAAAGTTTGTAGCTTTCGTGTAGTGTTTTCGCGGTTAGTCGCGGTAAAGGACAAGGAGCTTCAAGGGAAGTAGAGAAGGATCGGAAAATCAACGAGTCAGGGGTTGAATAACGCTACGGTGGTAAAACTTTAACGAGACTATACGATAGGACAGGACTCATGGACAAATTTCAACGTTGGGAGAAACCGCGACAGTTGATGTCACGAACTTGGCTTTTCAGAACTGCAAAAGCCATGCGTTACACGTATATATGTGTGCATATAAACCGCAATTAATTATTATATAGCTCCAGATCTAGTGGTTATTAAAATCACAGCAGTAATAATTGTCATGAGTCTCAACATGAAATTCCCTTTATGTTTATGAACGTTAATGGGATGATAATGGGAATGAATATTAATAAACATATAATACGTCAAAATGTACTCGATAAAAACGAAAAGTCATGAAATATGAACGTAAACATTCAGCAGCATAATACAGGCATAATTAATACTAATCCATTCCATTTAATTACAAAATACAATTTTAATATAAACAATCGATATCTTTCTTATCTCTGTCTATTTTCTATTTTTATTGCTATCTATATCTTCATGACAAACTTTTTTTATTTTAAAATCACGAGTATGGCCTAAATTCAAGAAGTCTTTTATATTTTTTGAGTTGCCAAAATTTTTCTTTTGTACTTTTGTACAAATTTTCCAGTAAGAAATTCAGCGAATTCTGAGTAACGAAAAAACGTATCTTATAAAATTCTTATGGTTTTAAATGAAAAAATGATTGGGGTAAACCGACGCGATGTTCTTTTTAAAAATCTTTTCGCTCCATAAGAGGATTTTGCACGCAATTTTGAAGCAAACTCGCGGCGTTGAATTTTCATACCGTGTGGACCAAATATTGACCGTAGCACATCTGGGCGGTTAATTCGCTACGGACTTATGTTACAAAAGCATATATAGCATCACAAAAACTGCAGCGAATATATATGAGAAGCGGGCAAAGCCCAAGAATATTGCTAATATTGCAGGGAGCGATATTAAATTGAGCCGGGACACGCGAGACGCGCACGGGCGTATTAAGATTATGAATCCATTAGCGGGAGATCGGTTAGATGAAGGTCCCGGTTTGCTTTCCCCCTTGGGGCTTTTTGATAAAAATTGTGCCGTAGCGCTCTCATTTCTTTTTGCGACCCTCTTCTCATATTTTCTTCTTTCTTTGCTTTTTTCCTTACCACGAAAACGATAACTTCGGATATCGTGGAACTAGACTGTTGAAATGGACGTCTACCTACTCGTATTATTGAGTAGAAAAAAAAATTCCATTAGATTAAATTTCATTCGTGACAAAAAAAAATATTATTTCATTTTCATACAAACCTACATTTTGAGAGGACAGAAAGGATATTACGATCAAAATAAAAAAATTAACACCAGTTTTCAATGCCATCCAAACGCGTTATTAATTTTTTAAATTCTCTATCGACTGCTAAATCGACAAGAATTTTTATCGAGCTAGAAGCGAGGGTAATATTACTGGAGGAATCGAAGATCGAAATGATAAGAAAGTCACCACAGTGGCCGAGTACACCGGGGTGTTCACTCTTCATTCGATCGATATCGAGTCTGGCGTTCAAACGCATTATTACCAGTTAGCTATGTAATTATGAGGACCAATTAAGATTCTCGTCGCCGGTATCTTCGTTCACGATATATTCGAAAGACCGAGAGATTCGCCGTTTTGTAAACCCTGCGAATAAATATATCGGAGCAATTTAATCCGGCATCATGTTAATTAAAACGTTGATATTTATGGTGGACCACTCCCGAATGGTGTACCAGTGTAATAAGACTTTTCGCAGTGGCAATTTCTTCTCCGATTCAACGTCGAATGAAATAGATATACATATCAATGAATACCCGTAAAAAAT
>JABSMR010039041.1:0-23850 GCA_018902295.1 Dusona sp. PSUC_FEM 10030013
AAATAAGTTATTCTCATTACGATAATGCAAAATAATTTTGGAGGCAGATTATATTTATTAGACCAACATTAATTAACAGTAATTAAAATTTTTAATCGTCAGAAAAAAAGAATATATCATGACGCAATTGATTGCTGTACAAAGGCCAATACAGTTATTTCCCTCTTTCTCACTCCTTTCTTCTTTTACAATCATGCGAATGTTGGCGGAGGGGGGGGGGCGGTTGAATTCATTTTTTCCATTTTAATCCGTTGATTTCAGCGGGGAAAATTCATCAGTTGGTACGTTAACAGCCTCCCACGGGGCATACATTACATTTTCGACCATTTCAATTCTTCTTCGTATTCCTATAATTCCTATTCCCGTAGCCACAACCCATTTTCGCAATTATTGCACACTGATTTCTCGCATGTGAGTAATGTATTTTCCGATATGTACAGCAGCCTAACCACGCGGTGCCCTGAGGATTATGCGCTTCGAAAGGGAACGAGAGAGCAGACAAAAAACGAGATTACAGGAAGGGGCGAATGACGAGAAATCGGCTGGAAGGGTGAACCTTTGCAAGTTTGTAGGTTAGGTAAATGGGCGCGGCGGTACTGGGTACAGATAGGAAGGTTGGTGATCCGGACGAGCTGGAATAATCGACGAGCTGTGTAGTATCGTTTCTCGTCGTCTCTCTACGCTATGTGTATCCTGATGCTGATGTCGATGGATTCCTAACCGTTCTCTGTGACGAGAACCGCGGGTTTCGTTGCGCTCCGCTCCGTACGTTCATTTAGCCGGGTTAACAGATCGTGGCTGACGTAACTGTGTACCCAGCAACTTTAACCTCGAACCGACAGACACTTAGTCTAGATTTAACTGCTACTTGATCAGGAAATCCATGGCTTCAGTTTGACAGATTGCACCCTTTCCGTAACGAGGAAAAACCGATGAGACTTTGTTTCGCCTCAAAGCTTTTGCTAATATGGCGCTTTCTTCTTGTTTCGTAGACGCTGACGTATGAAGTACACATTGTTCAAATTCGCAACAATTTGGTGATAAATTCCAAGACTTCCGAGCCTGAAGACTGTTGTAAATATTTAAAACTTATCCGGGTGAATCTTTTTCCACTGATTTTATGCGTAAAGTTATTCTACGCCCAAACTTTTCGTTTCTGTAATGTCAAGTGACAAGCCTCTCAGTATGATGATCGTGTTATCAGACTATACTCCACGGCGAAACATGTTTTATTTATCCTTTCTGGTGAACGTAATACATCTGAATGCAACAAAAATTCTGAAGACGCTCTCGCTTCGTATCTGGATTTGGCAAGAGAAGGGAAGCTTCCACTTGGACCTTTGGCATCAAGCCATAGATCTATCAATGTAATTATTTTCATATCATCTAGGATCGTGACTTTCTCCTTTGGGTCGATAATAATTCCAAGTGTATATGAGGGAAACTGAACAAAGTCATATTAACTGTCTCGTCTCGAAGTTTCTTCAGAACCATGTCAGATTTCCTTGTTTTGCCATATTTTTCACTTATAACAATTTTAGGATTCGTGCATGACATAGAATCGCTAAAACACGCTCGAAACTGCAACTTCATGTGAATCAAAGTTTCCACTGTGTGTTTACGTGATATGTTGAAAATGTGCTTAAGATTCTTTCGCTTCGAATCTCGTACAGTTGACGAACTAAATTTGTCGTATGCCTGATATCATCAGAATCCACGTTAAGTGGTAATTAAAAGTTCCAACGTGTATCGGGATTCGTGGTAGAAAGTGGTGTTTTTTGGATGTTCATTCAAATTAGCAGCAGCATCCTTAATCAATATTTTCTCATTCATTAGATCGTACTATAAATCGCCGCTGTAGATTAAAAACTCTTTGTCTGATTGCGGCAAACAGTGTTCAACCAAGAATTCTTATATAACCCTGAAGAATTATTGTGATACGATTTGTTTGTGGGTTTTCGTAGACATGGGGAGAGAAGATCGAGAGACCGAGAAACGCTAATTCTCAACACCACAGGAGAACAGTAAATCTCATGGAGAAGAGAGTAAGCTGCTTTGCGTTGCCCGAGAGGGCCGAGGCGATTTCAAGAACATTGTATAGCAATAGGTTGAAACCCAGCCGTACTGTACGGAATGAGAGCACAGGAGATACGGTCGCATCTCGGGAGTAAAGTGCACGGTGCTTGGAATGGATATTCTATCCTTCTCTCATGCCGTAGTGCTTCGGTTACTTGCCAAGAGGGAAGAAAAGGAAAGGGATCTGAGACTGGCAGAGAAACAGCGGACTACTATATACATAATGTATATACATATAGCGAATACATTAGCGTGTATACATATAGCAAAGCGTATAGTGCTGGGCGTAAACAAATGTCCTTACAACTAGGGTTTGCGAATGCAACGGATTAAATATTTGACTCACGATGCGTACTTCTTCTCTTCTATAGGGGAGTGCACATAATTTCCAAGTGTTAATAAAAAGATACGATGCAATCTCTGTTAAAGATCGTTACAAGGACCTGTATTGAAAAGCAAAAGATGATAAGATATTAGAGGGTGGAATCGGTGTCGGTACCAACCGAAGAAATATACTTTTTGGCGAGAAAAAGCTTCTTCACCTACGAGAGCATCGTGTAGGAAGATAACATAAAAATTTCACTGCCGAGTTAAATAAATAAACTGTAAACCCATGACGGCAGAACACTCGAAATTTTTTTTGTACGATCTGTTATTCAAATGATTCGGTGTGTTAACCCTTCAGTATCTTGGGGCTGCGTACCAGGTATCGATATGCATATGGGTGGAGCTGCGAGAGACACTTTTTAGTCGTCGTGAACCTGTCCAACTTGGCAAGCATCCCTTGAGGGTCGGTGGCCTTTACAATATTCAGTTCCACGATTCAAAATAAATGTTATCCGCTTTCGCGTACTTTCTATATGGCGCATGTAGTACTCTACCATATCATCGGGGCAAGTTGGTTTCTCTAGGATTTTCAAGCACTTAGAGAAGGGATAAAAGGCGAAACAGTTGTTTATAGATCTAGAGCTTGAGCCTTTTGAGTGGGATAGCGTAGGGTCATAGAGGAGAACGTTGATAAGATATTCGAGAGAATACTGCATATAATAAATCGCGTTATGATCATATAAGTATATGGGTAACCGATAAATTCATCTTTGTCTAAGCATAACTAAGCGTCTATTTGATTGTGATATGAGAAGAGCTCAAGGCCCCAACAATGATATACTGTGAGCATTGCAAGGATAAACAGCTGATCATTCGAGCGGTTAACGTTCTCGTCGGGGGACTATTATCATCGTCTCCAGACAGAATCTCGAATGTGGTCAGAGAATGGGTTACGCTCGGTTTCTCCGTGTATTTCAATCTATAGAGAGCGTACAATGCTCCTTCAGTCTGCTGGTGGAGACGTTTCTTCCAAAACTTCGAAACTCAGGGTGCCTTGGCATTGCTCCGATCAGTTTTATCTGCAAGAAATATCGTGGCAAAATCTCTAAAGCACCCGACATCCGATATCAGCGTAACAGGAAACATTCATCGCGTGGACGGAATGATGCATTACGAAAAAAATTGCATCAACTCTCGCCGCACGAGACTTTCATCTAGTTCCACGTCAATGGCTCTTTTATCTCGCGAAAATTTCGGGCTGCGATTTTTCTTCGCAGGAGGTATGCACCAAACGAATAGGTATAGAAGGTGGCTCCGAGAAAGGCAGAAGTTTTTAAAATAAAGAAGTCTGAGAGAAAGGTGGAGAGACGACCAGTTTACATCGTGAATCCATGAGGCCAAATTCCTTTCCTCCAAATAACGTTGCCCATAGACCTGTTAACCAGGGGCTGGTAAGATCTAAAGGGGTGCTGCGAAACCGATGTATATAATGTTTGATGTGAATGGCCATAGTAAGAGTAGAGGAAGTAGTAGGATTTGGCTATTCGTTTTGGTCGTTCGGCGCAACGAGTTACTGTCTTTCGTTACTCGGTTCGCTGGGTTCAACCAGTGCGCTGCCGGATTGTCTCTGGGGCGACGGTAGATAGCGTGATCCGCTGCTCCCGCGGGTTACAACGAGAGTCGCGCGTGAAGTGCCGAGGTATCCTCTCGCGTGGAAATTTTTATTCCGCTAACACTGCTCGATTTTCTCGTTGCAGCTACTCGCGTTGTCCCACCCATTCTCGATGCTTTTTAAACAGTCCGATCACTGAGGTGAAAATTCATCGATTCGCAAAATGTTCTAGCTCCTCTATTTCCTGAGCGTTTGTCTCCATCCGTTTCCATCTTTTGCACTGCATTGGATACCCAAACAGAAAACTATAAGCTGGAGATATAGGTGTCGTACTGCTTTTCCCAATTGAACATTTCTTCAACTAGAATTTCAAAAACGACCACACCGATCTGTCTTCAATCGCGATGATAATATTGGAACCCAAGGTATCTTACATTAGTAGCTCATTATTCTGAATCAATTATTGTACGAAATGTTTTTTCCTTTCGAAACACCATGCCTTTTTCGAGCTCAAAAGATCATTCATCATCCCTCAACATTGAAAATATTACACTCCAACCAATTCAGTTTTATCTTCGAAAATTCGTAATATACTTCCAATTTGTATTTGCGTCACGATGTTTCTTAACTGTGTTGCCTTACGGTGTGCCAGAGGGTACACAAACTCAAATCGATCGATGGTTTGAAATATCTCGTGTCGCAGTTTATCAGAATGAGGCAGAAAGAGACGAGTAAAAAGGATGAGGCTGGAACGAGAAGTGCATGATCTTCGAGTATCGCCTACGGGTAAATGAGCCATAGCGGGTCTCTTCGTTACGAATTTCGTGGTTATAAAGACTATATCTCCCGCGTTTCGATATCGGGCGACTTTGGACGCTGTTGCTGCATTACATCGTACACCAGAGGTCTACGCTGCTGTATCTTGGGCTTTTGGCTTCCGCCTGAACAATTTGGTATGCGTACTTGATAACCCAGACGTGTAGATAGAGGTGTAAAATATACTGAGTGGAACACCAAGGTAGAGATCGAGAGACAGAGGGAGAGAAAGAGGCCGGGTTAACTCTGGCAAAGCGGGGTTGGTGACTTAGATAAGATCATATAGGAAGTACGCCTGGGTGTGGGATGAGTCTGACCTGGCTCCTGTGTGGATCGTCGCTTCGACTAAAACAGCCTACATCTACATATATAGTGTAAACACACTGGTGGATATATAATAATGTACAAAATCGTAACATTATGCGAACGGGAGATAAAAAATGACATTGAAGAACTTTCATACATTTACGCATACACCAACACTTTTTACTGATAATATATCTATATGGCTTGTCATTGGTTCCTTCTTCGAATAATCTGATTAAATATCGATTCACCAGAAAACACGACCAGAGAGATTTTGCTCGACTCCATTACGTATCATCACGCAAGCGTCCTAGATTCTTCCTCTTACCGCTCCAGGTTCTATTATTAACATATATATTGTACGTATACGTGTACATGAGTTTATACGTGTGAATAAATATCTGTGTGTACGTGAGTTTTGTCAAGAGAATTCGAACAGTCGAGGCACGTAGATGCAGCACTGAGCATCGAATATCGATGCCTATTCAATATACGCGTACATATATGTATATAACTATCCTTTTCCTCGTTATCGACTTTCTATCTACGAACCTACGCGTCTTCAGTTCTCCATTAACTCATAAAATATTAAGTTTTGAATTATTGTAGAAAAAACCGCACTTTTTTCCCTCGACAAATTAAACAAAATCGTATGTACGATCTATTCCAAGTTCGAAAAGAGGTAATCAAATTTCAGGCTGTAGTCTAGTTCTAAGTTGCCAGGTTGTAGTATTTTTATTCTTCTAGGAGTTGAATGATGTTGCGCGAATGTTTATCATAGATTCTATATAAGGTGTAACCAGCCCCGAGCACAATTCGCGTCGCTTTCCACCAAACCATGGCCTCCAATAGCAGGCGTTATTATTTTTTTTTCATTAACGTGTATATTTACTCGACTACGAGATTAGCAGTTTATGCTGTAAAATCAGTAAGCCCCTAAGGGTAGGTTCGCTCGTTCGTGCAGCAGAGGCGGATCTGACAAACTTTGTAAGTTACAGAGAAGAGGTCAAAGCCTATATATATATATATATGTGTATATATAAGGGGATGTATATATAAAAGACCAAAAACGAGGGAAAGACAAGCTGGTTACGTGTTAATTCACGAGAGAAAATACGTGTATTAAAAGTCACGCGATATACGAGCACCGCCAGTTACAAAGAGAGTATCAACCAATCCGCAGGCTCTGCAAAATTGTACACGTACTCTGCTCGTGTGTTTGCGTATGTGTGTAGAAGGGCTGGCTAAAGAGTACGCTGGAGGATGAACACGAAAGATACTCCCTTTACTTTCCATTCTCATTACGGTCTTTTCCAGCTATCCTTCGCAGCCGCGCTGCCATCAACCTCCACCCCACTATCGCCCCCAGCACCATCAGCAGCGACATCGTAACTGTGCACTTTAATGCATCAGACATCACGAACATGGCATTAGAAACACACACACTCACGTATATACATATACATATATGTATTAATGTCGCTAATATTTTTGGTGAAAACTTAAGGTTTCGATTAGAACGTGTGAGTAAAACGTCCTACAGTTAATATTGAGATGCATCCGGTAGATTGCGTTAAAAATTAAAATTGTTGGTCAAACTTTTTTTTTTTAATTCTACTAGCATTTATCTTGCGATTCACGATAATCGAATTTTCGGTACTGCCAACAGGTTTTATTTTTACATTTGGAAATTTGGTCACAGTATTCTTGGCGCTGGCCGGTGGATTTAAACGTGCTATTCTCGCCCCTCTCATGCAAACCGCATTATACTTAAGCAAGAACATGAGAAACGTACCAAGCATACGAATTGGAAGGTTGGTTTGAAAAAGCACGCGTTCACTCCGTGCCACATAGATGGTACGTTATCTAAATTCAAGTCTCACAATTCCAGAGTGAATCTTACACGGGAGAGCTCACAGTGTCGTTGTCTTTTTTTCCTGTTCCCCCGCTGCCTTTCTTCCCTCTTGTCAGGTGTTTGCTTCGTATAAATTCTAGCCAAGTGTCCTGATTTCTTCTCGTCCAAAATTATGCTCGTCCACACAGATTCGATTTAAAAATCGTATCGTTAAATTCAGATTGGCAAATGTTGACGCTAATAAATGAATGCGATTTCTCAGAAGAGTCGAATTGTGAAATACTATTCCCATCAGCTACGAGGATCGAAGTAACGTGTTTTTACACGAGTGCACACAGAGACAAAAATTCGTAGAGTAGAACATGCCATGTGGTTTTGTGGAGTGCGGAAGTTCGCGTTTCCCTCTGGCAAGATGAAACAAGAAAGAAATAAAGAGAGAAAGGAATGAGAAAAAAAAATGTCTCGAAATCCAACTCTCGTGTGCTGACCGTACATACCAGCTTTGAAAATAGAACATCATGAGAGCCAGCAGGAGTGGAACAACTTGTGCCGCGAAAAGGGAAAGACGTGTTTGCCACGAAGGAGGGTGGCACGAGAGCTGACCGTTCAATTCGACACCCGTCTTTTTTTACTCTCCTACTCCCTCTTTTGCTTTCTCTCTTTGTTTCGTCGCACGTGACTAACACTCCAATTATGTGTTTAGTCTTAATTAGAAGGGCGTTACAGTGTCGTGACTTTTTTTCCACACGAGGAACCAAGCTTTTGTGTTATTCCACTCCAATAAAACTCCAAGAACGTCAAATGGTATAGAAAACGTCTGGTTCAGCACATTTCTTGATGAGGCTTACCCTCAGAAACTCCATTGTCGATTCAACTCGATAGTCATTCTGTGTATGCTTCGAATACTTCAATTCTCACCTTCCAATCAACCATGGAAATATTGTTTTGTTTGCATTTCTCCACATCTTAATGAATGCATCTTGATTGAGAGAAACGTAGTGAAACCAGTATCAAAGATGACACTCGATTTTTGTTAATTCCACCATAAGTACTCTTTTGCGTTTTTTCCAAGGTTTTTTCCCGAGTAGAATTAGTTGAAATATGAAAATGAAAACCACACAATTTTCTAACCCTACTAACACCCCACTACAACTTTCTCCTTACATTTCTGTATCTTTATTTGCGGTTGAGCTATAACCATTTGATTAATTTGACGATTTTTTATAACTCGGAAATCGTGTCCGGAAGCGGAAACAATTTCCCTTGACATTCAAAGTCCCGCCATTTTTTGAAGCGTAGAGATATTGGGACACGATTTCTAACATTCCCATTATACTCTAATAACCATTGTGGGGAGTTACGAAAACTGATTTTTCAAATACCAAGATAAAGTCGGAAAAGTAACTAAACAGAGGGATTTTGGGGATTTTCTCATATAATTCTTGTATCTATTGTATTTACGAAGTATGAACGTAGATAAATAAATAATATGACAAATATACATTTTCAATTTTTTCTAGTATAAAGTAACTTTATCACTCTTGCAGTTTTTCATTAGTATAGGGAAGAATAAAAATGGGTTGCAAATTGCATTACCGTTTCACGGTGGATGGTTGGACGACAACGCTTGAAAAAAACATTCAATTTTCATGGTAATTTTTGCTTCCAAACGTGCTACTAGCGTCGCGGAGTCTCACAAAACTTGTGCAATTACTTTGGCTTAACGTTTTACCCAACTTTTCGTGGCGTATGCAAGAGAGAGAGAGAGAGAGAGAGAGTCGCGGGACTAGAACCTTAGTCTTTGCGCAAACGTTGCGGAGGCAAACTGAGTAAAGCAGCAGCAGTAGCAGTAACAGCAACACCGAAAAGCCCGGTAAGAGTTTATCCTTCGGTAGCAAGATCTGTCCCAGGACACCACTTGGCCCCTATTACACTCTTATGTGTCTCTAATGGTAATCTAATGATCCAAACCGCATTTTCTTTCGCTCCAACTTTTTCCCATTCACCCTATCTCTGCTACATTCCGATTGTTTTTCTCCGCCACTTTGATAGAGCTCGAAACGAGCATTTCATTTTCATCGATTCGACAGCTGCAGTTATATGGAGAAAGAAAACGACAGAAAGGATGAGGGAGGGTGAAAGTTCATTTAACGGATACGATATGACTATTGAAGCTTAATTTCATTGTAACGCGATAGGGGATTCTAGTAAAAGCCACATATCTACGTAAAAGCGAGATCAGATAGCTTTTCAATAGCGTTGTCATTTATTCTCTCTCCTTCTCTCTCCCTCTCTTTCTCTTTCTTTCCTACATAAGCGCGCTTTATGTTCTACATACGCTATACTCTAATAGCCTGCTTCAATCTCATTTTCTATATAACCACGAAGGAAAATCGTATTCATGACTTTCGTGCTTTTTTCTCACTCATCTTTATTTTCACGAAATCATGAACTTTCCTCGATGGTTTCGAGATGTCGTTGAATCATCATTTCGTTTCCCTCAATTCGTTTTTGAGAATTCAGTGAATTATTATGTCGGGTAATCCACAATTCTATTGAGTTTCCTGTTTGGAACTTTTTCATCAATTTTGGTTTAAACTGTGTCATGAAAATATTTTCGTTTTTCGAATCCGGATTTAATGGCAAATAAAAGTACTTGTCAAAATTTCAATTGGTGATTAATTTACGAAGCAATAATGTGGCTACCGTATAATAATTATTGATGCATTCAGTTGAAACCGTGCGTGAACATGATTTGCAGTAAATGTAGGAAACGTACTTCAACGGATAAACTAGCAAAATTTCGCATTAATAATTACTGTATATGCAAACAAATATGCGTTTGAACTGTGAGGGCCTGTATACAAAGGAAGAGCGAATGCGTTTGTATGTTAACGTAATGAGGTTTTCGGTAGGGTTGACTCACGAAATTCAGCATCTTGAATTATGCGGCGCTGCGCGAGAAGAGATTCGGGAATGCGTTATTAAGCATATTGTTTGGGAAGAGTGTGGCTAGTATGAAGGTCGCTAGATGACTGTGTATTCGTCAACCTGTACTCGCGTTTTCACTCTCTTTGTCCTGATCCTCGTTCTCTACCTCTCTACATTCGCCCCAACGAAAATACGTATTGCTATATGTCCTCGCAATCTCACAACCGCATTACATAAATTCACGCACGGTTGCGGGACACATAGTCACCAGGATAGTGCATATAGTTCGGCGAGTATGCTCGAAAGCTGGAACAGCAGCACTAGCAGCAGCAACAGCAAGAGCGCAGAGCCATTTGAGATACAGCTGCGGAATACGGTTCTAATTCCGATGACGTATGTGCTTGCCTAACCTAGTTTTCTGTTTGCCAGTTCCTAGGTAATGAGTTGTCTGGGTACCCAACACAATCACTATACGTCCGCTTTCAATCCTACCCCGCTATCTCCTTTACCCGGCCTTGGAACCCATACACGATTCGGGATTTTTACAGCGCCACCTACGCTATTTGTATTCGTACACCAACTCTACCAACCTTCACTATGCTCCTGCCCGATGATACATACGATGTCGACACCTGAGCGCTTAAAAATAGAATTATTAACATCCACGCATGAGTCATCCCTCATGAATCTTGTTATTTCTATTGATATTGATCCAATTTCTCCAACGTATATGAAGATGATTTCTGATATTAACACACTACTGACTCTCATGATAGATAATTTCGAAACTGCTGAATCTACTTCTGCTTATCGCGAACTTATATTTTACTATGACTTGAAAGGTTATACAAACCCCATGCATGTGCATGCGCTGTTAATTTCTGTGGACAATTATCTCTAAGAAAAAATTCTCGACGAGACAACTAAGGTCTAATGAACCACAAAGTCTCATTGAGGGTTTAAAAAAAGAATGAGGCCAATTACTCAGTATTAATGTTCTCATAAAAGAGTGGACCCCTCCGAAGTTGATTTTACCTCGTGTAACAAGGAAACACTGGTGAAGATTAATTTCGTCTGCTTGGAAGTGGGCTATATGCGCCCAGGCACACGATAAAGTTAAGTGTAGCCGAGAGAAGAAGGCTTGAGCTGACACGCGGCTGACAACGAGTCGACATGACTTTTGTACCAGACGAGCGGCCTTTCCGAGTGGACTCGCGTTTATCTTTAATTGGAACCCGTAGTCTTTGCTTGGAGACACGAACATACGCGACCCCCGGAAAACAGGGCGGCGAAGGAAACTGCCCAGAGATTCTTTTTACCGGTTGGTTTTTCATCAAGCAAACACGAAAGCACTACCAACTTTTTCTCCCTTTTTGTATGTTTCGCTCTCTCTCTCTCGTAAGAGAAGTGTATTATATCCAAGTCGTGTGATGTTGCAAGGTAGATATTTTTCAAGCTTGTTCCGAGTCTATCTCGCAATTCTGACCCCTCACTGTTGCTCCTGAAAAGTGAGGTAGACCCAAGTGTGCGACTACTTCCACTCTTATTTCGTTGCTTCTCCAACTCTCTGACTTCTTTTCCCGCGTCTTAAAGCTTATATAACAGAAGCAATACGACCGACATACCACAACGATACAGGAACGACGATAACAGTCGTGTTATACGGAGTGGGAAGGTGAAATAACAGTGGCAAATAATACTGTGCTGGGAATGGCGACATTGAGAACTGTTTGTAACGTAGTAGCAGTGATAGGAGGGCTCGTAACGCAGTACAGCCATGTCAGATACCCAGTGCTACACAATGAATAAAGTGCCTAATTTTTTAACATCTACGTGATGTGTGAACCGCAGCTTTTTCGTGATGTCGTTCCGACGTGAACGAATTTGCGACAGAGCACTGCATGCCAATGTGAACTGGCGAGCGAAAACTCTACAGTCGAGCGCATTTGAAGGAGGAGATGTAATTAGAGAAAGAGGTATAGAGAGAAGCGGTGAAAGAGAAAAGCATTTTGATTAAAAAAGAGGAATAAGCGAGCGCTAAAAGAAGGACAGAAGGGGAAAAAAGGTTTAATGGGGTGCCAGACAACGACAATCGAGGTAGAGCTACGAAGCGTATGCTGCTGGTATACATATACGAAGTGACCTGTTCTCAAGCCTTTTATCCTCGTTTGTATATATATGTTCAGCTACATCCCTACCGAGTGGACCACGAACGTTTATTCGTTCCCGAATCACGAATGTATTGGTTAAGCACGTAGCCTCGCACAACCCGTTGTCCACTCGTACTAACGGTTACTACGGTCACGGGGAAACTCTACTTTATTTTTTTTAAATACCTATGTGCCTTCGGGCTTTCTGGAATTTAAGCGACAGATAGAGAAGTGAGAGTGCGAGCGAATCCCCGTCCACTCGTTTACTCGCCCAATACTGTATCCTGAGAGTATTACGACTCTCATCCAGTCACCAGGGACAAAATTGAACGATGATAACGACCAGGAGAATACCTCTCATTTTACATACTGCTCTACCATCCGACCTATCGTGTAATTAAAAACAAACAATCGATTTAAGAAGAAATCTCGGAAACAACAGAGCTTAAATATCCGAGCAACATATTTAACCATTTACCTAAAAATAACATCCTGGAAATTGGAACGAATAAAAAAAAACCGCCATATTTCATAGAAACCGTAGCAGTTAACGTGATGAAAAGTCCAGAAGTTTAGACCATCAGTAACGAAAAAGCACGGTCGGCTAAATAGTACGTATATCTCGTGACGAAGCAAGTTACACTATGGAGTCGGAGAAGCCTCTTAAAGTACAATGCGTTTAGCCTTATTCTGCCTGTAGCAGCTCAGCTGGGTCATTAAACATAAGAGATCTCTCGCGGTAGCGGTTGCATGCATAGTCGTGGTACACAACTCTTAAGCTACACCACAGCAGAGCGCACGCTGAAAGCTCGCCTCGCGGTTGTTACTCAGCACTAGCACAGTTTTCTATTACTCTTGGTGCACCTAGGAATCTCCGTATTCGGTGTAGCGCGCGCACGTCCAGTATCTTCTCTCTCTCTCTCTCTCTCTCTCTCTCTCTCTTCCCGTACTCGCTTTCTCACTTTCTGGCATTGCACTTTTGTATAATTTCACTTTAATTGCTGTTCAGCGGAGAGTTTTAAAGTTTCTCTCTTGCCGCCGCTTACTTCCCTTAGCATGTGGGGGCGGAGGGAATAAGCACACGTTACAGCCTCCTGGTTTACAAAAGCACCAACCCAACCTCAACACACTTATCCCTTCGCGCTTTGCATTACATAGAAGCATGTAATATACATATGCATTGTAAGTATGTTCTGTAGCCCTGGGTTTTTTTTCTCGACGGCTTTCAAGGCATTTACTCCCTTCTCATTTGCGCTCGATTACTTCAGATCATATCTACTAGCGCCGGTTTTCTATGTTTGCTCAAATAAGAGTCTCTTCTTTCATGCACTCTATCTACCAACTCATGGCTGGAAATCTATAAGAAGATGGGGAGTGAACAACAAAATATACATCACTCTTCGCCAACCAACGGAGAGTGCAACATCCCGCGGACTACGAAATGTTTTGCACTTTAAAACGTTCCTTTTCCTGACGCCCACAGTTGTTGCTGAGTACTAGTTTTGCGGAAAATGTTGGACTATGTTGGAATATAGTGGGAGGATTGGAAACCGGAAAAGAGTGGTGTAGAGAATTCTGCTGTGTAAACAGAGAGGAAAAGCGTTCTTATCTGCCATTGGTTTCGTTTCGGGTGTACTTCAGTGCATTTATAGACTCCACCGTGTAATAAACGATCAGGAAAGTAGTGTAGGATGGGCCAGAGCTAGTTACCAGTAGTCGAGGCTCATCGATGTACTACCACTGTTGTGAAACATCATGCTCTACTCGCGCCAGTGAGCTGCTGGGACTTCGGTCGATGACCTCGAGTTTCGTAGCGAGAAGATCGCTTATATTGTTGGCTTTTCACCGTCCAACTTCCCTACCCCGTTTCAGCAGTTTGCTCACGGACCGTTCTTCAGGAGTAGCCTTCGAGAGTTTCTCTTTCCTCTCTCATTCTCGGTATATTGACGCGATATAACGTGTTTCATCGTTAAGATGAGATCTTTATCACCCTTGTTCTCTCTCTCTCTCTCTCTCTCTCTCTCTCTCTCTCTCACGATCCCACTTTAAGAGCGTGCAAGCGACTTTCACGGTTATACAATCCCAAAAACTTATTTTTGAGTCAATCTAAATCATAATCTCAAGTATGTCCAACATCTGGGTTAAACAAGATCTTGGCTCTCGGTATCGTCGTTCTATTCGAGGGAAAATGAACACACGATTTTTAACGTACACACATGTGCCGATCTGTACAAGTCTTTGCTCTGTGGTCAATAAGTATATATATATATATACTTTTGCTGAGGGTCGGGACGCCGACACTGCAAAGTAACCCACTCCAATCCAACATCAGCCTCGTTCTATTCCTATTACAGGCTTTTGAATGGAACTAGTAGTCACACGGGTCTTCGACCGGAGAGGGCGACCTTGTCAATCGTTCTTCCATTTGTACCGCCGTGAGGGTGCATAGTGCTTGAAAGCTCCGATCCCTTTCAACGTCTCTGTACTAATACCTAAAACCTCCTTTCGTTCCTACTCACTCATGATGCTGTAGAGGCAGCAGAACGACCAAGAAGCGGCCTGCAGCTAACGCTTTTCGCGTTCAAATCCGCAACTCTACTCGGTTCGATGATACTACTTCTCTTACGAATTACTAACTCTAATCTCTCTCGGTACCTCAGACTAGTAGTTTGTCCTACTGGATATCATTAACAATCTGACACCCTCCGCATAGATACAAAGAGAAAAGGAGAATGGTGATTAGTGGAAAGACAAGTTCGGTTAAAGAAATTCACATTCATTGATTGGATTTTTTGATAAATTTTCCTCCTTGGGCCGCCCATAGAGAGTAAAATATTAGAAATGGTTCCTTGATCGTATCTCTACTTGGTTTATCTAATAATCGTTAGTGTGCAATGACTTGATATTTCCGGGAACGCACAATGCCGATTAAGTGGCCTAACTATAGCCAAGCTTATGTAATACATTACACTTGATCCTAGTGATGAAACACACGAGCTGTGACGTCCGAATATTCCCCGGACTCCGACAACAGTGTTCCAACTTTCAAGAGTTTACGGGGATACAATTGCCTCTTCTCTGATACACCATTATGTATATGTAACGTTGCTGTTGCTGGCGAGTGTCGAGAACAAGGGTGGAATGCACGAACGCACCACACCAAATTTATACCGTCATATATCATTGGAGGTGCGGGCAGGCAAGCAAGGCAGTCGAGAATGTAGAACGGAGCGTTGAAGAAAAGCGGTGGGCGGGGAAGAAGCCGTGGCTGGCGACGTGAACTTCGCGACGTCGTTTTAAATCTTTCAAGTAGCCAAGAGAAGAGCGAGAAGAGCAGCAACTGTGGCAACGTGGCAAGAGTTATCTACGCGCCTTTTCCTACAGCCCTTTCGCGGGTTCCGCTCGCACAAGCTTTTCGCCAACTCCCAGCTTCGAGAAAAGACAACGTGTGCTACGGGGCAACGTATAGCACTAGGCACACCCCCGACGGTCCTTTTCAACGGGGAAGTCAAACATATAAATGTTCTGACGGGTGGACATAAAACTAGTAATATATTGCACCTTACAAATACTGCACGATCTTTTATGAGAATCCTCACGTACGCGGAATATGATAAATCACGTTACATATACCTACCTCGAAACGAAACCTACGGACTCATCCTCCCCACCAAATTATTGATTTTCATTTACGTGTAAGTTCACAGATGCAAAATTTCAATTTGCAAGATGTTGACAATGAGAGAAGTGAAAGACATGCTGATAAGTAGATTTTGTCCTGCGATCTCATTACTCCACATTACAAGGTAGCTACATATATTGAAAAAAGAAAGGTACCCTTACAAAGGTGTCAAATCAATTAAAAGTACCGGGTACTTCTAAGGTGATTAAGACATTCTACATTCTGATGAGTAATAGACTTTACGACCTAAAGTTCTGAATAAAGGTCTGCAGGAAATTGGACAGCTTTAGAGAATTGCCCATAGATTGCACAGAAAACCTAACTTCAATGAACGTAGACTTCCAGAGAATTAAGGAAAAAAAAACAGATTCACCACAAAAGTAGAACGGACAAAACGCTCTCATTTTATTACAAAACGGGCGTCGGTTTCGTCTCCCAATTGTCATAAATCACACTCCCCGCTGCCACATTCAGAGTCACGCCGAACATTCTAATGTCCCAGATGGCAAGGGAGGCAAATAGGAAAGAGCGGCAAAGGAGAGTAGTAGAAGAAACTTCGGGAAAGTGAAGTCAGCGAGACTTGCAATGCCCATTCCAGTTATACTTTCTGGTGGTTTTACCTATACCGGAAACGTTCTGTGATGCTGCTTTCCCGTTCCAATTCGCGTTCCAAACATTTTCCTCTCTCTTTCTCTCTATCGCTCTGCCTCTTTCGCTCTAACGGGTGCTTGACGAGGAAGGGAAGTTTCAGTCGTCAAAAAAAAAGTTACGTGACATCAGCGTTAGTCGGTGAGTTTCCAACTTTGCTCATTCCTCGCGACGTACAGGCCTCTTTTCGTCCCCACTCCCAAAGAACTTTCATACGCAGATTGTACCCGTCCATAGTTTCGAGTCAGCGAGTCATTATGACATTATCGTACTAGTCATAATATAAAGGCTCTCATAAAATGTCGAAGCAATGCCATCAAATATTTAGTAAGCACGAAGTTACGCGATCATTTATTTCAATCAAGTCTATCGGGACAATAATTAGCAGCAGCGTGATAATAGATTTCGCAGTTCAACGTAATTCCATATGTTGCAAACAATATTAGGGTATCTTACGTCTATGGAAGGCGACGATTGGGGTTCCAGCAAAATCGTGATTAATGTCCGAAAATGTGAGATTAAGCGGTCTCTCGTACGCCGTCGAAACGACCCGCCCTTGCGGCTACACGGAAACTTCTTGCCCTGAACTGACCGTCCTGCCGAAATCGACGATTTTCTTCTCTCAACATGTTTCAGAGAGGCGGGAACGTATGCGGGCTCTGATCGTACCATACCATCAAAGTCATCTCTACAGCACTTTGCTCCAACTCACATTTTCCATCAACATACTCATATTTCACGTCTCCTAGCACAAGTATCAATTATAAGCGAATACAGTGAACACGATTTATAGTTGGGGGGTAAAAAAATGGTTTAAATACGAAATCTCTCGGTCGAAGGAGGATAGAACTGATCGTGCGTATTTATAAACATCGGAATGATGAAAATACTTTTTCTCTATGACAAACCAAGAAAGGTTGATAGTAATTGGAAAAGTTTTTAACTGCTTCTCACAGCGCATGTACGTGAATGTACTATTTCGAACTGGCTACAAGTATGTCAAACGCGCGCTAAGAGTATCGTAAAATTGCGTTCGGGTGAACGTCAAGTTTTTATCTCTCTTACTCTTGGTCTCTTCTATCTTTCTCTCTCTCTCTCTCTCTCTCTCTCTCTCTCTCTCTCACACACACACACACACACACACACACGCGCGGGCGCGCGCAAACACACAGACGCACTCTTTCTGTCTCTCTTGGTCTGTCTTCCTCTAACATTTTGGATCTCCTCTCGTCCACATGGCTTCGGCACTTTTTCCTTCAACTCTCGTGGCAGAGCCTCTTTATATCCAATGGTAGCTACGCGGGCAACACAAACCACTAACCCACCAACACGTTCAACTATCCATCGTTTCTTAACTTTCGCAGTCCCGAAGGTACTTTTTGTTGGATGGAGAAGTGCAGTCCGCGCAATTCTCTTGGTGAGAAGGAGCGATCGTACAGTTTAAAACTCGTACCACGAATCAGTAGGACAAGGAATCGCGCTGAGTCCCCTCTTTCCCATCATTCTACCAATCCCCCATTCGCTCGTTTCTGGAAATGGCACTTTGGAATCACTTCTTAAAATTTTTTCCTCCTATATCAACCACCCGACATGGTGGATTTTCGGTCCAATCGTTTACGACCCTATCTTGGTGCTCGAATTACACGCGCGATCTCGTAGCGTTATGGATACATATATATATTTCTTCCTCTACCCTCTAGAAAATCATATTTTATTAAATGCCTCATTCCACTTGCAATCGTATCATCGCCACTCCAGAACCGTCGGAATTTCATATTTTATACTTTATTCGTAAAAATTGGGTCGAACAGGACGACGGGTATTAATATGCAAGAGGTCACTACTTCTCATACTCATATCAAATCCAGGTCCGATGCGTTACTTGGCCAACAAAAGGAACGACGAGGCGATGATCTTTAAATTTTAGATTTTTCTTTCAACCACCTGTAAAGTTACACACATCGCTTCTATATCCGTTAGCATAAGCTTTTGTCCCTAGCTTCAACAAAAGTGTCTGGCAGTCTTCTCTGTACTGCCACTACGTCTAGCCCGCTTTCACTCGAGAACACAGAGAACTCTAGGGAAGAAATATGACAAAGTGGATATGCATGTGTATATACACGTATAGTCGCGTCTATTGCGAGAAACCGAGTGAGAAATTATTGTGCGTGTTTTCACACGTTACACTGTGAACAATGAGTTCTCTACGTTGTGCTCTCTCTCCCTCTCTTTCTGTTCTCCCAAAGGAGCACAAGGTACTACTCATTCCCGTTACTGTCGCAAGCTTGTGCTTTTGCTTATATTACTATAACCGTTTCACCGACGAAACTAGTAGGCGAACAATGTACCAGATGTTCACCATCCCCCGGTATCTCGCCGCTTTTGCACTGAGTTGTTTGTTTGTTTGTTTTTTCCTTTTCGCTTTTTTTTTTCAATACAAAAACTCGGCGCTTATTTCACGGGCCAAAAAGAGTAAACAATCGCACTCTCGCGACTGGAACCTTGAATAAAAATGAAAAAAATTGAGGTTCAAACGACAACGTACAAGACACTAATTCTCATGCAGAAATCTTTACTTCTAAGATCGCGTACCTTATTCGACTATGATTTCAGTCAAGAAAAAAAGCTGCCTGAAAATGTTCTCATAACTGTGTTGCTCTTATACGATATCGCAACTACTCGGGGCATGGACCTTCTCATATAATGTGAAGCCAGATACATTTATTGTATGAAAACCTGGACTCGGTAGATTTTACCGTCGGAGTTTCTGGAAAGTATAACCGCATGACGTTTCATAGGTCGAGGTGAATGACAAAAAGAAATTGGAAGAAAGTAAGAAACAGCTCTCGTGTTGGTACTAGATGCTGGTATACTCCCGCAGAGCTTGAAGAAAGAACCAACTCCGCGGTAGAATAAAGGTTTTCACGTCAACCCAATAAGGAAAGGAGGAAAAGACGGAGGTGAATAAAGAGAAAAAGAAACCGGAGATAACAGTAACTGTACTTTCAATCACTTCGAAGCGCACATCCACACTTCTGTGCTTTTCCTCCCAACGTGCTTCCTAGTTGAGTGAAAGGTTGAGGCGCTCTGTATTATTCTTATTATTATAAATGAATCTTCGAATGGATGATTTTCGTACTTTGTGTTCATTTCTCTTGATGCAACGAAATGTAGAGATGGCCAAGTGCTTCGTGCAGTATAGTAGGGAAACTTTTGTGAAAGAGTCAAAACCTCAACGAAAAGCATCGCAACGAAAGTCACATTTTATCTTAATAACAATCGCATCAAAAGGGGGAAGGAGGATAAATATGGTGGCCATGAATCTTAGTTGAGAGATGAAACGTTGGTTGGGCAAAGATATCGTTTAAAGTTCTGGGAACCTATTTTATTTGCTACTAAACAATTATTTGTCAGTTCTGTTTTAAAGAAATTGAAAAATCAAGGTACTGAGTTGGTTCTATATGAAACAGATACGAGAAGGTCCTTTTAATCCTTATTTGTCAATGAATGCGGCGTTACAAATAGATAAAAAAATGAAGCATGGACGAAGCCAAACAGAAAATCTCATTAAAATATGGCATTCCTCACTATAGTAGTCCGATCTCAACAAAAGGATTGCTTTTAGCCAATTATGAAATAAAATATTTGAAGTGGATAGAGTAATCGGAACAACGAGTGTTTCTGTAACCGTCGGAAAAACAGGAAGGATTCCCACCTTCTACACTTTTACGGCGATGAAATGAGATAAAGGGTGCGGGTGTGAGTTTGTGGAAAACTGAATTGCGAAAGAAATCCGTTGAGCCCGGATAATTGAAGATCCTTTTCTGACATTTTCATGTTGAAGGAGAGAACGAAGTAAAATAGAAAAAAGTGTGCAACAAGCCCTCGGGTTCTTTTCTTCCCATACAGTTATACATTGGGTGAACCCGTTCCTGTTCTAATGATAACGTTAATGTTATCCGATGATGTGCACGAACCGTTCGAGCTTTATAGAACTTCAACGCGTGTTGATTAGCAGAAAACAAGTCGAGGTTATTTCACCGCATTTGAGATTGAATTAACTAGAGAACGGTGCATGCGGAGGTTGAGTTGATGTTCGGTGTGGTTATGTTGCAGGCCTCAGGGCTGTTCCACACCTTCACTGCGACCTCTCGACATCCCCGGCACTTTGTCTGTCATTCTCTCTCTTTCTCTCTCTCTCTCGCTCTTTCCTTCTCTCATACACACACAGGCACGAATATACATTTTACTTCACCCACTTCGTCGGTACTGGCGCTGTTAACACTGCTGCTGGCGTTTAAATCCCCCAAGGGTAAAAGCCCGTTTTCTCTCGCTCTTGTCACGAAAGCGACGATCGACCCGCCACTTAATTAATATGCGTTTCATACCATTTCGCATCAGGCCACCTGCGATTCGTCGTCGTTTAGTTACCCACTCCGTTATGCCTGAAGAACAAAAGATACCTGATAAGTAGCCATCATCATTGTGCCACGTATATTAAACGTGATAAAGACAATCGTAAATGTACTACATTTAAGGTGAGTCGTTATTTCAAGAGCTATATCTCAA
Organism: Dusona sp. PSUC_FEM 10030013; assembly: GCA_018902295.1. NCBI lineage: Eukaryota > Metazoa > Arthropoda > Insecta > Hymenoptera > Ichneumonidae > Dusona > Dusona sp. PSUC_FEM 10030013. Next base: position 20,973 of record JABSMR010039041.1, read on the forward strand.
TCGAACCACGAAAGATACGAAGAAAATGAGAGGCTATAACAAAAACTGCTAAATCCTCCTGATGCGAAAGACATGCTCAAGCTACAAAATAAGACGCGAAGAGTAAACTGGCTAAGAGATACACTATGCGAGATTCGGCGATTCACAAATATTCGTCTCACGTATCAGCCAGCTGGAAGTTAATCGAATTCGGCTGAGAACGCACGTGTAAACTACCGATGGGAATAATTGTCCTGTGTTTGACTCCGATAATCAGCATGGCACGCGAAGAGATGCCGAATCATTCCTTGGTTGTATGACAATGTATGACCGTCACACAATTCCCTCATGAAACATCGATGTTACGCTACCAAGAGAGTGAGAGAGAGAGAGGGGTGGGAAAGAGGGAGAAGTAGGAAAGCACGCTTGAGGCGATTCACGCGATTGCATGCATAACCGTTAACTAAAGTGCATCACAATCACGTATATTGAGTTCTATCCGAGAGCCAATCGACTCTGTTGTCTGTCAGCATGTATAGATCGATCAGGATTCGATGACATTTAACCGTTACGATTCATTCGTCACAATGGCGAATGGACGCACTACACAAATCCTGAACTGATCGATGCGGGATATGCAAGTCTGGTAAATGTATTCATTGTTTCAGATATTAACGTATCCATTAATATCAAACCTATCAACACGGATTGGTCAGTATCTTACTCATACATTATACATAACCAACAATCGAAGGCACCCTTCAATATTCAATCCCATCGTTTTCCCATTATCGATGTGGTATGTGTACCATGCACATATGTGTGCATCACGGTATCTCAGAAGTAACTATTTCCCAGAAAGTTTTATGAAGTCGGTTAATTCCACTATGGTTGAGCCGGCTTCTGGGGCTTTAAAGGAAACGTTTATGGCTTTGACCCCGACTGTTCATTCCGACCTATGTCATCTGGGATACCCAGCCGACCGCACCCAACGGTCAAGGATTATTCGCAAATTACCCGTAGAACCCGGTGGTCTAATTCATACAATTCTGGGCTGAGGAATACGATACGAGAGAATTCTCTTCTACCGTTGCGAACAATCAAAATCCTCTCAAGGTAAATAAGCACTCTGTGACCGCGATATAATAAATTGCCAGAAGTAAAAAAACGACGTAATTTCGGCTGGAGTCACTAATAAAGATTTAAAGAACAACGAAATCATAAAAGAAAACGAGACACCAAACATAATAAAGTGATATTGTAAAATCAGCGGACTCCGAGTAAGATTTATATAGCGTCGGAACCATTGAAATGTCATTAACGCCTTCTGCGCGAACTAGTGAAAGAACTTTCTATTCGTGGATAGTGCTTCCCCATCGTTCTCGGTCACTCGCGAGCTTTTATCTGTGAAAGCTCCTGTTGAAGACGATACAAGGATATACTACTTTTTGCGATTTACTTCCAATTGTCTCTTCTGTGGCTGTTAAAGCCCTTACTTTTGCTGTTCCCAGTGATCTGCACCAATAAGAGCATTAGAGCAAAATGCCTTCGATTGATGATTCGCCATTTGTCCACTATTTTATTATTGAAGAAACGAAAATTCAAACTTTCGGAATACACGGACGGAAAATTCAGGCTAGATTTATCGGTGGCAAAAGAAACATATTTCAACTATACATTAAGCAGGGGAAGTATGGTGGAAATTTTAGGAAGCTCGTGACGGAATTGGTTTTACGAGTGATTTGGAAGATGATGTAACCGCAGGGTCATTTATTAATCAGTCTGGCTCTTAGCCACGCGACCAGCATCCGTGAAGGCTTCAATCGGAAGCCAACAGTGCTTACATGTTCCATCCAGACTCCTAAAGGTTAGCTATACCATGAATCGGTTATTCTGGCTTATAACTTCGAGTAAAATCTTAACTAGCATAATCCTCCTCGGTGCGGTTTGCTCCTTTGCTATATCGTCTCGCTCCATGAAGGTGCACACTGCGGAAGACCAATTACTGCGGTACTCTCTCTGGGTCTCTGTGTCTTTTGCAGCAGCGGCCACTACCAGCTATGCGCTAAAGAACATTCTTTTTCTTCAAAGTATAAAACTAAATTTTGCCGCGAAAGACTTGGCTCAGTTGCGATTAATATAATCCCTGAGTCCACTGTGGTGCTACACATACTTTAATTTATTCCCACTAAAACTCTCGCCTCTCTTATTGCGACCATTATTTTCATTTCAAGTAGACCATCTGCCCAGACATTCCCCGCAAAGGTACGATACTCTTGCTTTAACGATTATGCACTCTCGACATGGACACGTGGTTCTTTTAAATGCATGAAAATCGTGAACCACTGAACCAAAACTGTTTGAGTCTGAAACTCGATCTTGGCTATTTCCTGTAATTGTAACAGGGTTTACGTTTTTCCAGTACTACCTCTATAATGCATGTCTTGTTGGAGGGTGCGTCAGCTATTTCGTAAAATTAATTAATTATTTATATAGATACATAAATACTCTTCTTTAAACTTTTGAAACAAAAGTATCTTCATGGAATACCACACGATCTTGGGAAATCAATTTCCCAATTAGAGCTTACAGCGTTTGAATCGCGGGACGTTGCAGGCGGTAACTAGAATATAAGTAAAGTTCTTGAACGTAAGGATCAGAGCCTTCCAAATGTATTATGTGATCTGACGATTTCATGCACTAATTTCTGGAGGAAAGATACAAAAGTAAGTAACTAATTCATGCATTGCTTTGCACAGAGGTCACGACTGTAAGGTAGTTTCCATGAAAATAGATTGAATATTTCAGGTGCGTCGTTGGAAAGCGGCATCCTCGAACTTTGTGCTAGGATTGAGCGTGTGGGTTGGAATATGGTACACGATAAGAGGGGGGGGGGGGG
>JABSMR010039151.1:0-15555 GCA_018902295.1 Dusona sp. PSUC_FEM 10030013
AGAAAAAAAAGTTGTTGGATCAACGAAATGTCTCATTACGGAGTGCCAATGGAATATTTGATCATAACAATATTACAAACTATTAAACAAACACACTAGTTTTTAATCAAACTGCACATTTATTCTGACGAAGAATACTGCAATTGAATCAACAAAATTCTTCCAATAACATCAATTGCTATCGAATGAAGAATTTTTTTTTTCTCAGTGTGTTATGGTATTTTGTTTTGAATCCTTCGAAATTGTACGTTTTTGTACAGATTATTCTTCACTTATACGATTTTATGGTAATGGTTTTAAATATCAGATTTATTCACTCTGATATTTATAAATATACACTTTTCATTTATGTCTGTGTATTTAAAAGTACTTCTCTTCATATGGCTCTATTGTGCGAAAGGCTTAGTTTCCGAGTATACGATTGAGGCAGTGCATCGCTCATCAAGGTAAATCGTCAAGGATCGAGGAATGGCCGGGCAAAAGCAGGAGAGAGAGCAAGAAACAGTGAGTGCGAGAGAGCACGAGGGAGGGAGGGAGTAAGAGAGACGAAAGCATCAAAAGCAATGTTTGGCGGCCCTATAATGAAATGAATTTATGCAGAGCCGTAATGCCTGAATATTTAGCAACCCTCTTCTGGTTCTGTTCGCGGCCTGGCCAGGCAATCGCCCTCTAACCCCTCAATCCTCGTTCACGTTGTTGGGCACCCCTTTCGCACGAAATTTTCCTTGGTCGTTCGACACTGAAAGTGATATCCAATGAAAAGTAGATGCACTGTGGCCTCTCTCAAACTTTACTGAATAATTTCGATTTCAGACATTTTTTTATTTGTTGTGGAAACTCTTGCTTCAGCTATCAATGACAAATGATGGAACAACGAGCCACACAATTAAAAACCCTATGAGAGTAGTTAACAGATTAAGATTTTACTTTAAGCAACCAAATATAAATTTAGAAATCGTTTTTCATGCAAAAAGCCAAATTTCTTCATGCCACGTCTTTTACATGCAACCCTTCGTAACTTCCGGATGTTCACTCTCGAAGTTCTGAATTATCGGCTGCCAAAAGTTCGAAGAATCCACGTTTAAATCCCCCGACGAAGCTCCGGTAATTTATGTAATATCTCGATGGGCTCAACTATTCTACTAACGAGTTTCAACCGTTAATTTATGCACGCGATAAACCTGAGCAAGATTCTCGAAGCCTCTGAGTTTTGTAGGCATATATGTATAATGTGATGGCATTGAATTTACAGTTTTAATGTCAATAGTAACGAAGGCGATAAAAATGTGATTTAATGAACCACATTGGATAATTATAAATTATAACCTCGTGTAATGATAAAATAATGAATCATCAAAAATGGCCAAACGTACGAAATTAATAAAATTACCATAGCGTAACGTCCAGCCCCGATCTTTTTCTTGACATTTAATCTACATCTTTTGTTTTGTTTGTTTTCAACCCTATTTTTTACAAATAATCATATTTATAAGTTACACGTTGAGCGAATGAATTTATTCGTGATTATATACGAGGTAACTATCAATCATGATCATAACCGACTATTTTATGGATATTATGATGGCCGTATGTATACCGATGTATTTACAAGCTGGCTACTTGTTACGCTCCCTTCTCTCTCTCTCTCTCTCTCTTTCTGACTATAGTATAATCATAAAACCAAACGCGAACGATCAGCACGATCCAATTTGTATATGTGTGCGTATATATGGTTTTCGGATAAATATGCTATTAATAATAATCGGGCTGCGAGCAATTTTAATGGAACTTACGATATCAAGGATGTTTTGAGCATTAGCATAACTAATAGGATGAGGTAATTGGTGCAATAAATAAGTCATTATCGGCTCTGTTCGTATCTCTCCTCCCCACTTGTCTACTTTTTCTTGGAAACTGCAGGTCAGAGGGTGAGAAAGAAAGTGAAAGAGTGAGAGAGAGGATTATTTAATCAACGAAAGGAACAGGCTATTCCTTCCGATCGTGGCTTCGAATTTCCATATAATTGTCGTCACGCTCTCGTCCCAGCTCTTCCCTATATACGTGTATATATTTATGTATATCCATCAATCTAGGTATATATATTTATATTAATATCGGCAATGCACGCGAGACGCCGAAATATTTTAATCACGGCTAATTGGGGAGTAATAATGGAGTTTCAAGCTTCCTCCGAGTGTGTTCTCTTAATATATTATACGCTATCTTACCATACGTATGTGGGCTGACGTTTCGAAAATAATTTTTCACGTTTTCTATATTAAAATACTCAGAGCTTACAAATACCTTTAGAATTATTTCAAAATCTTCAACGTATGAAGTTTCAATAAATTTAGACTATCAGAATTGAACGTACTAAATTTAAATCGACTGAAGTAAAAGCGATGTATAATTATTTTAACGTACAGTTATTTAAAACTTAAACGGTGCTTCATCATTTTTTTTTATCTTAAAGTTTGATTTAGACTCTGCAATTTATTTCGGTATTTTTCCCATGAATCTATCAATAGTTTAAGATTTCAACAACCTCCCATAAGGTTTATTTAAAAAAAGTGAAATAACAAATGTTGTTAGTAGTAATTATTTAATACGTTACACTTTTTTGCACGTTGTCATGCAGCCAAATGCGTGCATAACTTTCAGAATGTCCGGCAACATTAACCCTTAAATCACACCGAGATAACATACCTGAGCTTTCTTATACCCGAGCAGACAGTCGCTTCCTTCCGTCATAATTTTTCTGCCGAAATTATGAATCAAAATATAACCGGAGCCAACGTGGCCGTTGTAGAACGAGAGTGTGGAGAAATAGGCTCTACCCTAACTCTGCATAATATCTCTATAATTCAAAGCCCTATTAGTTTATAATCAACACGTCCAGCTCATCCAATTTTCGAATACTCTTATGTATATACGTATTTGTGTGAGTGGGTGTGCACGTGTTTCTCAAACGTGCCGCTCTCTGCAAAGTCCAAGGAGAAAGTACACGCCCCCTCTTTTGAATATTACTATGTCTAAGCACTGCATAGCATGCAAACGTCTCTGGCATATATTTATATATTTATCCACATAAATATGTCTGTAGAAAAAAGTATGTATTTTTACGTGGATCATATCATTTTAGTTTTACGAATTCTTACTTTTCCGACTCAGGCACATCTATTCATGACTATTTTCATCTTGTTAGCTTTTATAAATTCAGAACTGCAATAATACCGAATTACACTTTCCCAAATAATGGAGTTATTTTTCCATACTACGAATATCACAGTTTAATAATAATCACGAAGGAGCTATCATTAGTAAAAATGTTCTCTGTTAAATTTAATAAAAAATAATTTATTAGCCAATGAATGAGAAGCAAATAAAACTCTAGTTGAAAATCTTTGGCTCATCAGAACTTGGTCTATCAGGTTCCAGTTTTGTTATTTTATCAACGTGCTTAAGAGATGATAATTGTCATTTTGGAATAAAGATCCCTCATTATATTTATATGAGGGATCAACATATGGATTTATGGTCATCAGCGGTTTTCATGGAGACTCTCAATGTTTACGGTGACAATGAACTACGGAAGCTGAGGCAAAAGATCGTTGAAGTGGCGATGGCGATCGAGGCTGCATAGTACAAAGTGATGCTGCATTGACAAGGAAAAGGTTTAAAAAAAAAGTGTGGACCGATGTTGCGGTATATAGGAAGTGCAGAACAGTTCGATCGTTGGAATCGTAGCCAGTTCGTAATGAAAGGTGAACGGAATTGGACCCCGTGGAGCTGGTGAGCCGAAGCGCCGAGTGAATATAATTAGAGGATCAGGGTAGGGTTGGTTGGGGGCGGCGGGGTGAGGAGGGCGAGGAGGGAGTTGCACGGTGAAGAAGGGTGGACAGGGGCAGAGAGATTGGGAGAGAGACAGAGGCTGAAGGGCTTGAAGTTCGCGTAGCAGGACGCTAGCTGGACAAAACGTGGCAAGTTCAGAGGTGGGAAGAGGATTGAAAGAGGATGTACGAGAGTCGCGAGCGGCGTCATCCACAGCAACGACTAGCTCTTGGTGTTGGTCGAACACAACGGCGCATCGGGGTAAAACGGGAAGCCGGAAGGATCGAGGACGGGGGTTACGTAATCAAAGGGTGAAACGTGGAAGAGATGGGGGATGAGTTCGCGGACGAAGTGGATGGCGGTCCTCCATGAACATTGGAGGTGCGAGCGGCCGAAGAGAGCGGGGTAGCAAATTATCATTCGTCCAGGCGCGAGTGAGGGTCCGACTGAACTGGACCGGCAACAACTTGATACCGACGCGTTTCGACTGCTTGCTTCATCCCTCTTACTCGAATCTCTCTTTCTCGTTCTATTTCGCACTGCCTATTCCAGCTTTGGCAGAGCATCACAGCCGGTGTCTCTATGCGAACGTTACGTTTGCGACAGACGCGGAACACCAGGGCCTGTAGTTTTGTCATTAGCCCTCCGATAACGTCTATACCGATAGGACGCAAAGAGAGACGACGTAAGAGAGAGACAAGAATAGAGAGGGAGGGAGAGAGAGCGAGAGAGAAGGAGAGAATGCTCTCGGTTAGGATTATTGGCTAGGATTGGCCAATGCCACTTGTATGCAAATGCCTTCCTCTCACGAAATTTGGTTGGAGCATCTCTGGCTCCATCTCTCTCCCTCCGCTGCTCACCCCCGCTCTCTGTCTTGCTAAGCAGTCACCCTATATATCTATGGAGCTTACTCCGTGTATGTGTCTCTGTTGGTCCATTTGGACGAGTCTACGCTTGATAGGGATTTGCTAAATTCTCATAGGTCTCCTGCCCTGGGATCGAGAATCGAAGATCAGGAAACTCACAACTCCGACAATCCCAAGGATTTTCGGTATCTATCTTATCGATGTACTTTAATCTTGACCCATTTAAATCATTTGCACTTGACCGATTTACATTTCCTGGAAAATTCACCCGCACTCCCAACTCAATTTTTAACTTTTTCTTACTAAATATTGAATTCTTTTCTATACACACATTACTTTTATACTTGTCAACAAATATAAACACCCTTTAAATTATAATTTACTCATCGGCTTCAGAGTTAATCGCTGATAAACATTGTTTTCACTTGTTCCCTGAAACAATTGTTATTCTAACACTTGCGATAAAGGGTAAATTGTGGAATTGAAAGAGTCAATTTTACTTTTATATCCAAGGTGAAAATTCATTTTATAAAGGTAGACTGAGGCGATCGTGATAACGTTAAAGCTGCAAGGAAAGAATAGAAAAAAACGGTTCGCTCATTTACGTGCTTCGAAACTCGAGAGCTCCAGAGAACTCTCTCACTTTTACTCATCCCCTTAACCTCTCTCTTTCTCTCTTATACTCTATCTCTCTGTTTGTTATTGGGAAGAGGTGGAGAGCCCAGAGGATACGATGTACTCAAACACCAGTCGGTATGCTCGATGGAAGTTTTGCCCAGCGGGAAAACATAACCACACAACGTGCGCGTGGTAGAGAAATCTCTCCCTTCGCTCTTTCGCTCTCTTGAATCAGGAACAGAATCTGCAGGTGAGCGTGAGCAACGATATTTTTCAAATGATTCTTTTACTGTTTGGCATATAATATTCAATTCGTTTCCGCATATCGTCTGGCACTGTGCGCATATCTTTTCTCCAACTATTTATTCTCTTCTATATCTGTTTTTCTCCACTTAAATGTAGAAATGCTATTGACTTTAATAAGTTGCCGGCACGTGGGTAATTATTACGGAAATTCATGCTGAGTTAAGGCCAACAGGATTTCAATCTACTTTTTTGTTACGTCAATGATTGCGAAACATATAGTCGCAGGGGGAGAGCGTTTTTTTACTGATTTTTGTTAATTTCAATAGGTTTTGTCCGTTTTTCTTAACTTATAATTCAAAATCTTTTCGGTGAAAAAATTTTTATGAACTTTTTTTTCCGTCCTCATTCGTTTCCATTAATCGAGGAAAATTTTTCGTACAGGAAATGTACACGTACTGCCAAGACTGTGACTCTCGAAGTTTACCATATTGCGACGAGCTAATAAAACGCAAGAACAACTTGAATAGAAGAATAAAATACACGGTTGAACGTCGATCTTCTACAAAGTCAGTGTCAATGCTGTGCGTAGCCCAGAATGATAAAAAAAAGATTTACCAAATTTTTGAGGTACCCCGCTCAGTCCGGTCTCCCGTACACATAAACGGATACGTAGGCAAAAGACGTACTAAAAATTAAATGTTTAATTTTTATCACTTTTTTATTGGTCCTTGTTTTGTACATCGCAATAGAAATACTTGTTCACCAAATTATTGAACTTTCATGTGCGAGCAGGTGTGAACACTTTAATTGCGTTATTTTGTACTTTTAAAATAAAATTTCTTTTGCACGAGATATTGAATTTCCTTTTTAACATCATAAGAGCCAATAATTTTCTGAATATTCAATCGAACCAGTGGCTGAACCCTGAAATCTATATTGATCTTTGGTTCAACTGCTGTGAAATTGATAGAAGGAATTCGTATTTCAATCCAGAATATTTGATGAGTCGTGTATTTCTTGGATTCTGATTAAGCCTGGTCAGTATACGAGAGGATTTCCGGTCATGGCCATATACGAGACCAAATCTGCCGGCCTGGTACCAATAAACGTCACTGGCCTACCACAAATGTGAACAGTAAATCCCAAAAGACGTTCTCGGCGTGTCTGCGGGTTGGTCCAGGATCCGAGAGGTGTTGCTATGCTGCTTCCGGGCAATCCTCGAGAGACGTGAATGCACATGAGCACTGACGTACACGTATACAAGCCGATCATTCTAAGGACTTAAGGGGTTATAAACACCTAGCTGAGTCGATAAAATTAGATTTTCTCGAAACTTTGAAGAATCATTTTCTTCGACAGCACAATACTTCAACAGTTTTTTTATTTGAACCTCATGAAAATCAAGGAACAGTCAATCAGTCGCAACTGACTGTAGAGTATTATGATCGATGTTATTGTTATTACAAATATTTTAATTGATAAATTCTATTCGAGGCCGATAGTCACACTCCCGGTAAGGCTTTATTTATCAAGCTAGAACCAGGTTACGAGACGGTAATCCATTCTATGACCGAGCTAATGATATTGACTGAATAATCGACAATTTATTATTTTATGATCAACTTAAAACGGCTTTAAACCTACGAAAACGAGAAAAAATTTTTTTGCAACCTCTTTTAAATGCGAGCAAAAAGGGCGTTGCGTTCACAAACGAGGCTGTATATAGTACGTTGGTAGAAAAATGCCTTTTTTGAAACCCATTTATAAAATTGAAAGGGCATAAAGTGAATTTTTTATTGCTCACGGAACTCAACTCTAAAAGGGATCTACGTATGAGGATGTGATGTGAAAGGGCCGTTTTATAGAGAGTGTATCGATGACGTACTTCATAGCTTTCTGAAAAAGATAAATGATGCGAAAAGTTTTGCAGGATCTACATAGACGGCTAATTGAAATGAATTTCTTTTATGATCATACAAAAGTCTGTATTTTCAATATCATTAAACGTCAATGAAATTTAAATAATATCGTAACATAAATATTACATGAACGCAACTAATAATCAAATATAAATACTATTTCTCCATGAATATTATTAGGTTACAATTTAAACTTTTTGATACACGATTCAACGGTATCCACCATCAGTATCCAGAGAAAGATTATTAATACAAAAAAGTAATTTCTCTTTTGGGTAAATAAATTATTAATTCAATATGTTTATATCTCAATATTTATTGATATAATATGTTTTTATCCCAGTAAAATATGTGTGTAAAGTTGATAAAAACAGCAGAAATCTAATGTAATTAATAATCTCAAAATTGAATGTAATTTTTATTGAGGCTCTGTTCCCTGAGACTGTAAACGTTCAGATATTATACCAGGAAGAAAAAAAGGAGCGTGTAAGAGAGATTTTCCATAGAGTGGAATATGGAGGAGAAGAAAGTTCTATCAATTTAATACATGAGAAATACAGCAATAGTCAGCCAAAGTATATACATTTCCAATATCCTCTATAACTCTAGATTCGTACAACCAATTGATGCATTGCTATAATATTTCGTAACTTCCTATACACATTTCTATATCAAGAATGGTATAGTAATAGCTGGATTCAATAGACCAGGAATGGGTGCTCGAAATTTTTGCACGTATTGGTGAACATGAGTTGGCTCTAATGCTATCGATTTTGGTGCTTAGCATAATGAGGGTAGAGACGTAGCGGAATACCCTACCCTTCTGCATGCAATAGCAATCAGATGTAGTCCATTTCACACATTTCGGTCATAAGAGAAACTCCAGTACCTTTTCTATATTTAAAAATAAATACGAAGTAAAAAAAATATCAGATTTAGTTATCATTGACGTGTATTATACGTCATAATCAAACGTCGAATTGATATTGACGGGTTTGAAGAAATAAAGAGAATAAAATTTATTTATAAAAAATGTTTACGTCGATTGAAAAATTGATATTACTTTTCTCGTGTATGATTCCAAATAATAGAATATTTCTATTAATTGGAATCATGGAATCGTGTATGGAACCAAATAATAGATTTTTCCATTATTTCAAATCATTCATATTGATATCATCCATCCAATTCCATTAAATTCTCTCAATTTGTTAATTCTCCCAGCGAAGGGTATCGTGAAATGAGTTATCAAAATCCTCCGTATTTTTCTTTATTTTTATTCAACTAACTTTTAATATATCGTGATCGCAATTAGTTCCAGTGAACACGCGCAATTTGACTTTGCAGGGATGAGGTACTAGGTACTTTATCACAGCATCCCGGGTCCTTGTAGTTATTATAAGGATTCGGACATCGTGCATGCAGAAATTTAATTAATATAATTTACCTCAAGCGTGGATGTTATTAATAGATGCGATTAGGACGCATTATACATTTGTGTGTTAAAAAAAAGAGAGGGAAAAGCCTCCCGGCTGCTGTACGAAACTGATCACCACCCAGGGTTATCCTGCGTGAAGTTATCTTGAGACTGTGGCGAGATACTTTGTTGCTTCTATCACCCACAAACGGCCCTGAGCTGTGAAATCAAGGAAGTACGATCTAAACGTCGTGACTTCCCCCCGGCTTTACATGGGACTTTTCGTATCAAGTTCAACCTCGTTTTATCAGCCTTCTTTACATATTAGTATTTATTTATTTTCTATATTTCCCGCCGTGACGTTTTTTCCTACAGGGAGTACATTAAAACTGAAAAATAACTGTTACAGTCATCGAAACGGGGGACAATCTTGATTTCTTACGACTTTTCGACGGAAAATGTAAATTTTCACGAAAATAAAATAAAATCTCTAGTCTGCTACAAAAAAAATTATTTTCTTTTCATGAAAATGTAAATTTGGCATTTGTCATAAAAATGTAAGTTTGACCCTTGTTTCTATTGATGTAACCGTAATTTTCCAGTTTGAATTCTCTCCGTATAGGTATTCTGAATAGCAAGTAATTTTGAATATAAGAATTTTCTATCTTATAATTTAATTATTCAATTCAATAAAAAATAAAAACATACAGAGAAGTATATTTCGAATATTTGTTTTTATGGGACAAAGTTATTCTTTTTAAATAATTGCAATTCCATCGAGTTTCGCGCTTCGCCGTTAAAAAGTCAACATTCTAACAATAGTGACGTGGAGAATAGAGGTATTTAAAAATAAACGAACAATAAACACACGACGCTTTTATAGTTGACTAGTTGTGCCCTCAGCTCTTTTTACAAAGTTCATAGGCAATTGAATATTGCATTGCAATATCGACCTGAAATATTTCTTTCATTCCTGCTGTGATTGGTCAGATGAATTGTAGACTAATTCAGGTTTGTAGTAGAACCTCGGTTAGTTTCCATTGAAACAACACGTTCAATCCAATGCTATTTTTGACGTCTACTAAATTGCTCTGGAAAACTCTTACGTGAAAGTCCTGTAGCTCAATTTACCACCGAGTTCAGACGATTGAAAATTACAGGACTTTTGGATCTTCGAAAATTGGATCCGGAAGGATCACGGGGAAGAAAACGAACTTTGAAAAGTGCGACCATTTCCTCACTAATCAAAATACAGGGGTAAACAAAAAACTAAGATACTTTTCGATCGGCTTTCCAGAGATTTTTCTTAAATTCAATTTACGAACCGATCGTTGAGAGAATGTCGGAAAATTACTTACAACTATTCTTTTTTAGGGTTTTCTTACTAACATTCAAATCGAAAATGAAAATGATCGCCGTTCACAGCGTTTTTACATAAAAATTGATGCACATAATAGGATGAGTTTTGAATACTTCTAGCTGTAGGATATTTAAAGAAGTTCTGGTAAAATTGACGCAAAAGGAATTATAAAAACGTTTAAATTTGGATTGAGGGACTAAATTATGATGGAAAAATGATATTTAATAGAAGAAATAAGATTGTAATCATTTAGGACTACAGGTAGGTCGAACGGATTTGCAATGAGCCATACATTAAACGACGTCAGTGTAATATGAACGAGTGGCATCAATATACATCGAGCATTGAACATTTTGCATAATAATTACGATTATGGTGACATAGATATAATGGTAATTATTATGCAAAATTTCGAATCACGCACGAGTGGTAGTAGAGTCTAGTACAAGATGAATGTCATGGTACGAGATGTTGCAGTTGAGTGTCTCTTCGAGGGTTTTCTAATCATTTTAAGGGGGTTCGCAAGAACAAGGTGATTACTTTCATGACACTCGATAGCGCAGTCCACGGAGTAATGCCATCGAGAATACATTCAGTTCCAATTGGCCGCGGGGCTTCATTATTGATTCCACGAAAAAAAGCCGAGGAACAAAAAAGTAAAAACAAAAAAAAAATGGACGTGCGTCGTTCTAGCAATCACTAAATCTGTCGGTAGGAAACGAGAAAGAGCACATAGCAAGCGGCAGCATGCGCAAGAGAAGGGAAATACGAAAAAAAAAACAGAAGGAAAAAAAATAGAAAAAAAATGTACGTATATACATAGATGCGCGGGGGCTTCGGAGCCGAAATTCAATTTATAATATGACAGGAGCTAATCGATTTTAAAGTCGATTCTTCATTCGCTCGGTGAACTACACAGGCGCGCACACGCGTTTGCATCCGACTTTTTACGTATTATCTCGCCAGGAACGAACATAAAAAAAAAATCTTTTTTTTTATTTATCGGACGGAAAGAATCCGTACGAATTTTTTGCGATTGACAATATTGATTGCATATTGTTTGGGCTGTTGCTGGGAACGAAAAGAATTGTGTGTACTTTTTTTTATTTTTCTTGCTTCCATGTAAACCCAAAATACAAATTTTATTCATATTTATCATGACCGGTAAGCAGCTCCTGTTGTGAACTTTTATCATTTTTCAAGACTTTGTTTTCACTTTTTTTCTCAATGGAAAAGAGACAAAAAAAATAAAATCTTCTTATATATTTAGCCACAAATAAATTTTAGCTATTCGGATAAAACGGAACAATGATTTGATTGAATCTGCCCGTTTTACATCAACGGAACTTTCCGTCCCACTGTCAATTCCATTGATCGATCATACCATGCCTGCTTATCCGACGAATAGAGTCTTCAAGAGCGATTCATCCGACCGGAATGAGAGGCTTCCGTCTAGCTTTATACGAGTCGACTCCCCAACAGCTACGTTATTACAAATCATTAGAGTCTCTCCACCTGCAAATCAGCAAGTCTTTCAAAATCCGTGAATGGCTCAATTATCAGAGACTATGTTTCGCGAGAGATTGGCCACCCCGCCAATTGTGTATGTGCCCAAGGCATTTTAATTAGTAAGAGAGAAAACTGAGACACTTGTAGCATCGAAGAACGACGTTCCTGGATCTGTGGCATCTTTAATTTCTTTTTTATCGTTCACTTAATTACGGAGCTTTCATGATAAAGATGTAGTCTTCATTACTTTCACCATTGAATCTCAATAATCTCTCAATCTGAATCTAAAATTTTATATTTTGAATGAATAGATAAATAATTTTATTTTCATTATGGTAGATGAAGATTTTAATTATATTTCAAAATAAATATAAAACCGTCAAATATTGAAGAATGCATCCAAGTTCTGAAAAAATGATTGAAAATTTAATTCATCGTCGATCCAAAGGTGGTAGCTATTTTTCCAAGTCATGTTAAGCAGTTGATCACCAAAATTTCTTCAGAACGGTTTGTATCGAACTTTAATAGTTGTCATTGTGAAATACCGTTGATTATTAGGATTATTCTTTGTGCTGCATTTATGCGAGCATGGATGGCTGTTCTACTCTGTGGGTCTGGCTCTCATTCCCTTAATTTCACGGTAATTCGTTTTTAACGGGTTCAACATTCGGGAATTGCGACCTGTCGAGAACTTGCATCGAATCCAATAATCTTTCGAAGTGTGTGTACATCCATGTATGTGAGTGAACAATCATTAGGTCTGTGAATGCGCGGTTTTAATATGTCAAATAGCAATGCATGAGGAACTATCTAAAATTGCCATTAAAGTCTAGTTCAAATTTCTTGGTTTTCGAATGAAAAAAAGGTCTATGAAAAATCGCAATTATGAGAAATTAATAATTATTCCGTCTAGAGTTACTTCTATCAAATATAAACGTGAAAAAAAAATTGACTTATTAAAATAGAACGGCGGAAAAAAGATGTTTTTCTACATGGACGATACATAAATGAACGAGCTCATGTCAAAATAGATATTGTTTTCACGATTCCATAGAGCGTAAACCTGGCAACTGACGAACGTGGTCAGTTGTCGACCACCAGCAATCTTCTATGAAAACGTACATTGCGACACAGATGGTATTCAGGAATGAAAATTGCTACTGAAAAATTAATATTTCGGCGAACGTTGGAATGAACATTTCGGTGAATTCTGTGACGTCAGAGTCACGTGGATTAATGAAAGAAGATGTAATTATTGTGAATCGTAGTTTATAAACACGGTTAACATTTTTCAGTATATTATTAAGATGGATTTTGTATTGTTATATTTCTCGATTTTTTAAAAACCTTCTTCTTCTTCGTTATAACGCTAATTTCTTTGGCATTTTTTTTCTCACTAAATCATTTTCTTGTAATAAAAATCATGTTTGTTCCACAGACAACAGCGTTTTCTTCAACTGCCAAAAATTATTTCAACTCTCACTATCATTTTACGAGGATCTTTATCTACCCTATGTCAAATTACACACCGACGAGATTCAAGCTTGCAATTGTTTGCAATAAACAATTCATTCAATTCAATAAATTTCATACGCAAGGATATTTTAAAAAATTATGTAATACAGATCTCGATTATGTTATAATGGTGTTAATGGTGTACTTCGACTCTTCTGATATCACTTTTTCACTTTTGCACCTATTACAGTTTCACACCCCAAAATAAAACAATTATGTATTTTAAAATAATTAGCAGCAACAAAGAATCCTATATTCTTTTGTTTTCCGTCAAAATTTTCTTAGGTTGTTTGTCAGCCACAATCTGTGGTTCGTGCAAACTCAACTTCCAACAAGGTTTACGTGTTCTCGTATTAATTTCGATACTGGCAACACTTTGTGCTTTAAACCCACTTGTCTTGGAAAGCCCGGGCTTCGATCTGAGTCAGTTCGGTGGTCAGAAACGATCGAAGTTTCGAAACTGAGTTAACGTTAACTTCATTGTAATAAGATGACTTGGAGGAGTATGGAAATATAGCAAATGAAGAAATAGTGGATGATGAATACCTATAGGGTGGTGTATGTGAAGGTTAGTCCACGTGTTTGTGGTCGCATGATGTGCCTATCAATGAGAGAAGGGTGTTGATACCCTGCGATTACTCGTTGAAGATCATTCTGAACCTTTGAGTTGCCATGGTTACGAACTCCACTCCGGGGAAACCTGCTGTGTTACCGGACATACCATCTACCCTACCAACTCGCGATAGAGAGGGGAAACCTCGCGAACGTTCGCGAAATGGTCAGCCAAGTAGCACATTTGAATTTACAACCGATATTCCATTCTCCCGATTGTTATGCTTATGGGAAGAAGAGCCTTAGCGACTTCGTAATCTCTCATACGAGGCATTCAATCTCAAAAAACCAACGGGATTTTCAGTTCATCAGAAAATAACTCGTACACATTTGTTTTTAAACCACTCAAACTGTTATACGAAGCTTCAATTTTCATGGCTTTTTTACATCTTATAACACGGAGAGTAAAAAATATTTGGTCATTTTTTTGAGACGTAAATTATTGCTCCATGCATATTATTTCGACGAAAATAGATACAACTTGATAATTGTTCGATGTCATTTAAAGAAAGAAAGGTTCCAAAATTATTAAAAAATAATATTTGTCGTATTGGAATCACACATTTACGCCATATTCCTAGCAGCAAAACAATAATCAGCAGGTGATATATTTTGTCGTTCACTGAAAGGGCTTCAAAAAAATGATGAGCTGTTTTTTTCGATAGAACAAAAATTTGGTGGTTCGTTTGACGTGAAATTCCGCATATTGGTAGCCAGAAATCTACTCCAATCTTCAAAACGTAACGCTCCTACTACGAGTATCGAATCATGTGAGGGTTCTTTGACGAAGCTCTCACCCGGCGATCCAGGAAGGATATTTTTTTCCCTTCCTGCATCGCCGATCGCCTTCATTATGCCAATATTACTATGCGATTTTGCTATGCGGCAGACTTATTCGTAAATTCCGAGGGAAACTTGGACTCGGGAGAGATTAAAAAGGAAAATTTATAGACACCATAAAAAATGTTTTGCCCGCTTCGGTCGAGAACTTTATGTTAATATAAAAAAAATGTTCATGATAACAAAATTTGATGAATTTTGGTAAGAAAAGAGCTTATGGCTTTTTGCAGTAGAAAATCAATGACAAAAATCTCCTTTAAAGTAATATGAATTATGGTACCAAATCATTATCATTGATTACAATTAAATAGATTTTGTTAATTGGTTCGCATTTTATTTGTTATTCGCTTTCATTCTGTTCAAAGGTAACTACTGTACTTCACACTAGTCAAATGAGTGCTAATTTTTCACAATTCTTTTATGCTATCTTCAATGCACTATCAATTGATAAGTGCAAATTTCCGTGATATTACATTTTCATCAAGATTTTTCAAAGAATAATCCGTATTTTATAACCGATTTTGATGCACCACGTCTTATTTTATTCCTCAAGAGATCCTTTACAAATTCACCTCGTATATTTCTTCTAAGCTTGATCGTTTCACTGTTGTAACTGTTTAAATAGCGAAAAAAATCTTGTATCAAGAGACGTGGTAGCGGCTCGACGCCAAGTATTAAAAAAGAAGAGTAACGCGCGCCCTGTCACAGCCTTATAGCTTCCATACTCTTATTATACGTCAATGTGCCCATATTGTGACGTCAGAGCAACTTCAAATCTTTCTCACGGAAAAACGCGTTGAGGAAAAAATCTCATATTAGATT
>JABSMR010039262.1:0-15549 GCA_018902295.1 Dusona sp. PSUC_FEM 10030013
TTGAATTTTTATGATTTTCTCCGAGTACAAGAATTTTTAACATTTGTTGTAAATTCACGTTTTTTATGTTGTTTTTTTAACAACAAACTGAATTATAGAACACAATTATGTGCATGCAGTCGCAAATGTTTTGGATGAAACTATAAATCTCACACGAACAAGCGTGATAGTATGCAAGTACTATCGCGGCGTTGTGAACGAAGCTTGATGCCTCATTCGTGCGCTTGTGCGCAGGTAACTTAGTGACGTCTTGAGAGGTTTCCTCATAACACGTATATTTAACGATATCAATTATTTGTGGGTTAAAAAAATAAAGAAAAACGTCAAGTTTTGTTGATTACTGGATCATCGAAAAGTGATAGAAAGATGGAGGCTGCTGGACAATCGCAGCAATACGAAGAATGGAGAAAACGGGTATGAATATTGCGTATTATTTCTTTCTGGATATTTCCTTGGCAAAATGTCACACACAGGTGTCAAATTGTGAAAACGCTTGCGTTGATGTAAATGATGAATCATATGGTCGTTCGTAACAAATTCTAGAAAAATCATAATGACCCCTTAAAATGATATTCGGAATATTTCCTTTTGGTTGCAATTTTTATTAAATTTGACGGTTATAACTTTATTAAATTGTACTAATACGACGATGCTCTTATTTCGTTGACACAACAACCCAAAATTCATGTACATTTTGAGGTTGCTTTCCTCGATAAAAGTCGCTTGAAATTTGACACGATTTATTGGAATTCTTCGTTTGAGCCAATTTTTAAGCGAAAAGACAACACGAAAGACAAATAGTAGATGAAAAATAAAATGAAAAATAATATATTACTGAACTGTCGATGGAACGATTGTAGAAAATCAAATTGCTTTGTCTGACTATGACACTTGACGGAGAATCGAAATAAACAAAAGCAAACAAATTATATTGTTCCATAGGCTTTCCTGGGACCTTTGCCCAGTGGTTTTTTGAGACTCCAGGAATATTCACCGCAACAACAACAAGAGGCAGCTGATCAACAGGCTGCGCTGGCGCTGCAGCAATTACAGGGAACGCCTCAAATGCATGATTCCAGAGTCGGAAGGCTCAGCATAACAATTGCCCAAGTAAACTAAAGTCTATCATTTTGTTTATGAAAAACTGTTTTCTACTCGAATGATTGTAACTTTTGATTTTTCTCCTTTGTTTAGGCTAAATTAGTCAAAAATTATGGCATGACAAGGATGGATCCTTATGTTAGACTGCGAGTCGGACATGCAGTTTACGAAACGCAAACTGATACAAATGGTGGAAAAAATCCTCATTGGAATAAAGTTATACAATGGTAAAATTAATTTTTCCTCATTATGTCATTTCCATAAAAAATTAAGAATTTTATTTAAATAAATTAATATTTGAACAATATTTATCAATTACACTTCATATTCAATGAATTTATTGAACAATTCTATTTTACTCTTGGAAATTTTGATTTTATAGCAAACTTATACATTTTTTGGAAAAAGTTTACAAGTTTGAAAACATTTTTTTTATCTTTTTAAAATATCAGTTTCCTACCCCTTGGAGTAACACAAATATACGTCGAAATTTATGACGAATGTTCGTTCACGATGGACGAATTGGTTGCTTGGGGTCACATAGAAATTCCACCTCAAGTTATACAAAGAGGGGAGACACATGAAGATTGGTACATGCTGAGTGGTAAACAAGGAGACAATCAAGAAGGAATGATCAATTTAGTGCTGAGCTACACGGTAATTAAATAATTAATTGAATGAAAACATCAACTTTTTTATAAATCCACTCGAAACTGTTGATAAAATGTTTAATTCAATATTTGTGAAACAAAATTCATAGATCATATTGAATATTTCGTTGCTGTGTAAAAAAAAATGTTTCGAGATCCTTATATTTTCATAGCTATTATTTTGTGTCTGACGTATCATAATGCAATTATGTTTTTACACAAAGGTTTATTTCTAAAATCTCACAAAAATTAATTTCTCGTGATTAATGATATTTACTTATCAACAGACAAAGTTCACTCCCTATCAAGCTGCAGCGCCTGTAATGATGGTACCATCAGCAACGATGTTTGGCATGCCACCATACGCTCCAGTTAATGTTTACACAACACCACCCGTCGCGGCAGTCCCTCCGGTTACAGTAATCCCGAGTTCTCTGCCCAATGCCGAACTTGAACTCAAGCAGGTAAATACTTCGAATCTGCATAACTATTGAACTGTTCGGGTTAGCAGGTACTTACCATTTCCGCCAAAAATAAGAAACTATAATTATTTTCGATCGATGGGAGTAATTTGAAACTTTCAAAACGCTGTAATTAATTAAATATCGTCGAAACAATTTTCAGGGATTTCAAAAAAACGTTCGACCAGCTCTGCTTGCTGTAAAGACTCTAGTAGCAACTCGTTCTTCGATCGACACATTTACGTAAATGTACCTGTCTCGAGTCGCTACCGCGACTCTAGATACGTAAAAAAAATATTGAACGATTTGAATTTAATGCAAATTTCGTCACCCTCCGAAAAAATGCATTATTTTATTCATATTCCATTTTTATTCGCGTTGTAAAATGACTGAATTATGACAGTATGCGTTCACCATCAACCTTAATTACTTATTCAAACTTTGTACGATTCCCCGATCGACGATTGACCATTTTTTTAATGAACTCGATCATTCTTCTTCGCAAATGTTTCACAAACATTTTTTGTTGCCTCTTTCAAACCATTTTTCGAAATTGTTGTTTTAGATTGCCGAAATGTTCCCAAACATCGACGCTGAGGTTATAAAATCAGTCTACGATGCCAATCATGGAAAAAAAGATGTCACTATCAACTCGCTACTTCAAATGTGCGAATAATTCGACGCTTTTCCGCCTATGGAAAGATTCATTTCACACGAGGGACTCATTTCTATACACACAAACACACACACATACGTACATATATACATATATGAATTCCAAAACGCCATATTTGTATTTTCTGCTAAAAAATGTATGTCCCGTTATCCACCGATCCCCCATCGAATTAAGAATGTAATATATTTGTAAATTATTATAATCAAATGTGATGCCTTTTCGCGATCGATTTGTTAATGGAATATTTTATTATAATGTGACGTGTGTCGCGATAACAAACCACGGTGTATCAATTCCAAGGATAAAGATAAGTGTTTTATTTTCATCGACAGTTCGATTCAAAAATGGCTCTAAATAACAATAACCCTCGAGTAACAGTCATACTCGTTTTTCTTTGTTTGTCCTTTTGCAATTAATTCTCATCAATCTATTCTCGATTTCGTTATTTTCATTCATCGACCGAAATGGAATGTTTGTGTCATGATCGTACATAATTGTCATCTTACCAATGACGTTTGAAAGAAAAAACAACTTCCTCCGTTATCAACTCGACCACATATAAAAATACGTGTTTTGCCAATGTGGCAAATATTTAGCTACAGGCTCAGCGACGAATCTTGCCAACGGTATGCTCGTTGATACACGATTAAGCAACGAAAAAATTCTATCTTTGCTACATTTGTCGTAAAACGGTGATCGCAGTATGTACAATAAAAGTCCTATTCTTCGACGATAAATCTCATCTCTCTCTTCTTTTGTAAATACAACGCTTTTCCTGTCTTTACTCAACAGTCGCAAACTCGTAATGTCCATCAAGAAGGATATGGACCATGGTAACCAATTCTTTTGACCCTTTGCCATCATGCAACTCAGATGGACCAGTGGTTTTATTATGTACAGAGTCTGAAAACAAGAAATATTCAACAATTTTCATACAACTGTGTATTCACTGTTTTCAAATAGTTTAATGAAAAAAAAAAAAGGTTGGTAAGCGTTAATAAGTGATATTCCAAATTGCTAATTTTTTACACCAACCTGCCAAAATTTTTGCTACATTTTTTGTTTAAATCTTAACCCTACTAGACCCCTACAATCTATCTTTCCGAACGTAAGTCACAACGGGGTCGGAAACAACCCCAATCTTCTCTTTAGCATAATATGTTCTTCGTACGCGATAATAAGGTTCAATTATACACAATTCTCTTAGATTTTTGATAACGAAGAGAATTGTGTATGAAAAAATCACATTTGGTCAATATTTGATGATGAAAACTTTATAAAACGAAAAGAACGTTTCGTAAAAATGCGAAAAAGAAGTTTTCTACTAACAAAATTGAGTTCGTTTTCGATCCGATGTAGGGATCTAGGGTCAATAAGGGTTTCATGAAAAAAGAAATAATAAATCGGCTGAAATTTATAAAGTTCATATCCCTAGGCACAAAACACAGAGTTGCAGTAAGACGGCAACTAAGATTGATAATTTGGTAAAGATCTCAAAAGACTAAGGGGCAAAAATAAAATTAATGATTGTAAACTTGCTAAACGAACCTCTGCTAGAATTATATTTTTCCTCATTGCAGGAGTCAAAGACTCTTCATTTTGAGAGCCTTCTACAGGCTTCAAAGGAGACCAGATTCGTGAATGGAGCGGAGCTGTTCCGGATACACTCCTAATCACCATGCCAGAATGTTTAAGAGCAAAACCTTCTTTCACCGGCTGAACGTTATAAGATTCGCTGAGTTTTTCACGATTTAAAGGCGGAATAGCCGGAGTTTGCGTTATGCGTTCTTTGTTACGGTGGACGAGTATTAATCTCAGCAGAGCTCTAAAAAATTATACATTTGCCAAATAGGGATAACATTGCTTATAGCGCATTAAAGAAAATATGTACAATTAGTTTATTGTTAGAAAGATATTTGCATAAGCTTTGCAAAAACGTAGCAAAATCCTATTATTCCAACATTGCGCATTCATTATTGAGTAAAAAAAAATGGATTTTAATTTATTTTTGACAGAAAGTGACTAAAGTGTAAAAAAGATTGAATTCAAAAATAAAAATTTAAAATTCTCCAGATAAATATTTTCAAGATTTTTTTTTACCATTTGATTATTAAATTTTGTCACCAACGTGGAAGTTCTACAAAACATGATGACCAAGGGATAATTTATATTATTTTGTATTTATTTTTCCTTTATAATTTGAATTCTCTTATTTTGTGGATAAAATTGAACTTCTTACTCACTTCAAACTTTGTATAATAACTATGATACACCATCGTCCTCGCTCGCCCCAAACATTTTTGGCCGACACTTCGATAAGCGCTTCAGTATATTCTATAACCGTCAACCAAACTTTAATCTGCGAATGAAATTGTGGCAATTTGAGATGGGCATATTTGCTGCTGTATATCAATCTATCGTTCAGCAGGATCAAAAGATTCGGCATAGAATATATGAGCTCCGAAGCCAGAGAAGAGCTGGTGAATCGTCCTGAAAGCAAATTTGAAAAAATATTCATTTTATTCTCTAAACAATATTTCTAAATACTTCCGGATTAATAATAATAGCATGTAAACAAACCGGCTGTAAAGTACGACAAGCATCGTACTGTACTTTCGATGTCAGCTATAAGCTGAGGTTTGGTCAATATCCATTCTTTGTATGTTTTTAAATAGGGAGACAGTGCCGAATTAACCGAATTCATCGTGATTTTTGATGCGCAAAACTGCGTGGTCAAACGTTCAAAGTTTTCTTACAGTCACGTACTTATGAAACTTTTTTTGTTTCCGTTGATTACGCAAGATTAACCTGAGATATGTTGCTGACCATGAGGCACAAAACAACATCGAATGTTCACAATTATTACTTTGACGCGAGTGACATAATTTGACAGTTGGAATTCCTGCAATGTGTGCAATATTAGCGTCTGAAGTAAGACGAGAAAGATGACTTTTTTTTTTCGTAGCAATAGTCCAACGTGAAATTGCGTGAAACGCTCCGAGCGGGAAAGTTTGTAGTCCTGTTGCCGTTCCATCGTTTACAGGTGGGGGCTCGTGGGTGAGAAGCTAAAGGTCGCGTTGCGTGTTTGGCAAATAAATTATAATTCAAAATTGAAGATTAAAATTCAATACGTTTATTGTTGGAACTAAAATGATCCTTTTAGTTGACAAAGTGTTTTTCGTTTCAAAAGTTGACAACGTTCTAACATTGCTTCGTTTGTGCTGATCTCAATTATCTTTTCATTTTCCGTGAGTCTCTCGCGCAACTGCGTACTAACAACGTACGCTAATCCATACCAACCAATAACGCTGCTCATACCCTCTCCACGCTTGTTGTTTGATCCCGCGAAGGGGTCCTCTCGTTTTCACCGCATATCTTTATGTTCCGGATCATTGATATTTCTAGTATGCTATTCGTAGAATTAAAACAATTACAAAATTTGATAACTGGAAACCGTTTATGTAAATCCGAACGCTTATATTTCTTTAAAATGGTTACAAACTTTTATTAATAATAAAGCATACAAAATCGCTACTGTGTATGGTTTTCCTCGCGCATTCATAACATCGTAATTCATTATAGTTTGTTATTTATTCTTAGATACTTTTCCTTATCGTTATAACTTATTAGTTAGTGATTATGTCTCCTACCTCGTTCTTCTCATTTTCTTTCATTACGAACTGATAGCAAATCACTTTGCTTATTAAAAATGTACAAATATGAATAATTAATTTGAGTTTCGCATTTTCGCGGTTTTCTTCACAAAAAAGTCAGCGCACTCTAGCGACGAATTTCGCATTTGTCACAGGCGCTGCTGTAGGGCGCCACGCCGCGGAATTAACAGCAACTAATATTTCTCGCGGTATAACGAGAGTTTTGTTGTCGGTTTTCATCGTTAAGATTTGAATGGGATATCGTAATCACGATGTAATTAAATAAATTGTCTATTTCTGTGCGTGTTATCGTTAAATATTGTAATACCGTCGGGACAATATTAATTCAGTGCTTCAAAAATAGAGTAAGGTTTTTTCAGTGATAAACAAATGCATGGTTATTTGCCGAATGTTCCCGCTAAACTTAATGGCTATTTGCCATCCTGTGTTTTTCTGACTTTATATCTCAATGACACTGATTTTTTAATTAGAGAACAGCATGTCGATTAATGGAAATTCAGATCTTTAGGCAAAAACTTTGTCAAATATGTGTACGACGAAAGATTCGAACGTCAAATTGCCATCGGTTGAAAGGTTAGAATTCGTGCCCTTCAAATACTCTGTTTTTGCTTTTGGTTTGAGTTTGTTTATTTTTTTTATTATTCGATTCCCTCATCAATGACAACTATCATTTCGGTCGTCATCGTTTTTCACGTTCCCTCATTGTTTTTGTATGCTTTTCTTAAATTTTTTTTTCTTTTTCGTTTCTCCCTGTAGCAATAATGCCGATCCCACAATTGGAAATAACATAGATGCGTTTGACAGTTGCGCTCTGTTAGAAGATTTTGATTTCGCCAATGTATCACAGAAAATCCCATTGTCCGAGTTTGAACCGGCAAAAATGAATTCCATTATTTCTATTGTGAGTTTGTAATCTGACATAACCATTATTTTTTCTTTTCATTGTCGAATACATTAAGCTCCCAGATTTTGTGTTCATTTCTTACTTTTTAGTGACAAATATAATATTCAAATTAATCGAGCGACCTCTGTGAAACTTTTGCATCAATAATACTTGAAGTAAACTTTTCCATTGTTTATAAACTAAGAAATAACTACAAGAACCGTACCGCTGAGTAATATTTTGGGTCCAGAACGTAGAAACCCAAAAAAATGATTCCATGGCTTAAGTATTTATGTTTGCCAAGCACAGATTTTTACACATTTTTGTAAGGGTTATTAACAAAAATAGGTGTTAATTTTATTGTCCAATAATCTTCCGTTGGACCATTTTTGTCAGGTTTTTGCATTCTTTACTTAAAATAATGTTTTGTGATACAGTTCTGACAGTTATTTTGCAGATTTTAGGCATTAGAAGCTGACCCAAAGTTTTTTTGTCGTTTGAAAAACCCCAACGATTTGAAAGTTTCACAGAGAACTCCTTTAAACAAGATAGCCATTAAAAAAATTGAATAATTGAAAAAAGATTTTTTCTTGCGTTTCAATTTCACAAACTTTGATACAATACGCATAATCCTTTTTCCCTGTACATGTTTGCAACTGCATTGATAGTTATTTTTGTACACACCAACTTTGATTAAAAGGTATAAGGAATTTGGACACATTTATTTTTATTTCTTTTGGTCAATCAATCAATTTTGAAATATTCTCCAAAAAATACTCACATTTCCCTGAATTGCATTTATTTAACAGAGTAGTACAGAAGATTCTTTCGAGTCTTTTACGGAAAAGTCTTTGTTGAAAAACGAATCGATTCATGGGCCAAGAAATAGTGATGATTTTATTGAAAAACCAAAAATGCCTTGCAATCAAGAAGACTCGCCGAACGAACTCTGGCCGAAGAGAAGAGTATACAGAAATTTTATCGGCTCGGATAGCGAAGACGAATTTGAAGTTAAAACTGGTTCTCAGGGGTCCGATTCGGCCTTGAGTCTGAGCAAGAATGAGAGTTCGTCAAAGTCATCATTGAACGATAAGAATGTTAATAATGTTGAAGCTAAAACATGTCCTTTGGTGAAAAGAAAATCCGGAGGCAAAGCCTCTTTGCCCGAAGAGTCTATAAACCTGGACGAGTCTGACGATTCCTTTCAAAAGTTGGACAGCGTTAAATCAACGCCCTTGAAACAGGTGCCAACTACCTCGCAAAGTAGCATAATATCTCTCGACTCTGACTGTGATAACTCTCCGTTCAAAAGTCCGAAAAAAACGCCAACTAAACAGTGGGAAGGACCGGACTATAAACTGAATCTGAAGCCATTGGGTATAGACAGTCAGCTTAAGCCATGGATCGAATCGATGAGAAAAAGGCCTGTCATGTTATCAACGCCTGTGAGTGTTTTATTATTATTTTTCTTTACTTCAAAATGGATTCGATCCTTAAATTTTAGTTTTTGTTATCATTGAAATTGATGTTCCAGGCAAATAACGAGCTAACAGAACACTGCCAACATTTAAAAAATCTACATTTCGAGATTTTAGAAAAATTCGCTACAGCTCTCGAAAAGATTCCTGTGCCTGTATTAGAAAAATTTCCGCGATTCGATGCTGACGCGTTTGGTCGATTGAAAACATTGCACAAACATGTACAAGCGAAAATAAAACGGGCCGAGAAGTTGATCACCGAATTAAATAAAAAACAGTCGAAAAACATATCCATCGATTCGGAATATCCTGACGACATCGATGATTACGTTCCGCTGTCAACGAGGATCGAAGATGCTGCAGAATCGTCTAGTAAATCGTCAGTGGGCACGTTTATCGGTGAAAGAGACGAGGATGAACCGCTGCCATCGACAAGTTCGAGCAATAAAATATCCTCGTATTTTCGGCAATCGATGCAGGTCCAATCGTCGAGAATTTCACGTAACCGATACGACGATGATGAAAATACTTGTGAAAGCTCGAACACCACAACAACGACAACGACAACGACGAGCAAGTTCCAACAAGGCACGAAAAGTACGCCTGATGTTACATCACCGATGCAACCAAAACGTAGCACATTTCAATTGAAAAGACCAATGAAAGCTGCAATTTCGACACAAGTTACGAAAAAAATTGACGCCATATTGGAACGAAACCCGCCACCAAAGTCTTCATCGATCGAAGCACCTCTGCAAATGAAGTCACCACCTCTAGAAAGCAAATCTTCATCGATGTTCAGAGCAAAAACATCAGCAACGGAAGCGTCATCGTTTGCTTGCTCACCGTCAAATTATTCCGAACCGCCAATAGATATGACCGATATTTACGATGACATTGAAGATGATTACGACGATGAATCATTTCGATTGCCCGCCAAAACAACGAAACCTTCGACCGCAAAAACCGATCACGATCCATGGGGCGGTTTTGACGATAGTTTTGAATCCGAAAATTTCACCTCGTTATCCCAACAAATTGAGCCTTCTATTTCTCAGGAATTCAAAAGTTTTAACGGCTTTCTCGGACCTTCATCATCGACGAAGAAAAACAACTCGAGTGATTCGCCACTAAGCGTGAAATTGAAATCTGACCAACATACTTTTGAGATCGGCAATTTCACCGGTAATTATAAAAACGATGGTGTTAGCGGTGAATTCGACGGTGTTAATTACCCACATTCATCCGAGATGCTAAAGGTATGAACAGCTGTAAAAAAAATCAACATTTACAATTGTATGAACAGCGAGTATACACGTAATTTGGTTTTAAAATACTTTTTCAGATATTTCGACGAACTTTTGGTCTCTATTCGTTTCGACCCAATCAGCTGCAAGCTATAAATGCTACTCTCTTGTCTTACGACTGTTTTATACTAATGCCAACTGGCGGAGGAAAATCCTTATGTTATCAACTACCAGCTCTCATTACACCTGGTATCACGATCGTTATATCGCCTCTGAAAAGTCTTATTATCGATCAAGTTCAGAAGCTCACATCCCTCGATGTAAGTCCCACAAAAAAATGTGGATTATTTTTAATTCCTCAATTTTTCGACTTTATCAATTGTATGTTTCGTAATTCAAGATCCCTGCAGCTCACATGTCAGGTGGTATCACGGATAAACAGTCCGATGCGATATATCGCGAATTGTCCAAGGAAAATCCTGGTCTGAGACTCTTGTACGTAACGCCCGAGAAAATATCAGCGTCGCAGAAGTTTTGTAGTATTATGACGAGACTCTACGAGAGAGGTCTTCTCGCGAGATTCATTATTGACGAAGCGCATTGCGTCAGTCAGTGGGGACACGATTTTAGACCAGATTACAAAAAGTTGAAACTATTGAGAGAAAACTATCCGGAAGTTCCAACCATCGCTTTGACAGCGACTGCGACACCGCGAGTGCGAACTGATATTTTGCATCAGTTAAGCATGACGAATCCAAAGTGGTGAGTTTTCCTAAATCTTTGATAATGAAAGTGTGAAAAATTGAGTGATGAATAAGATTTATCTCGCTGTTGAATTTACGATTTGACGTTTTGAAATTCACCAGGTTTCTCAGCAGCTTTAATAGACCGAATCTCAGATATAGCGTTATTGCGAAGAAAGGAAAAAATTGTGCAGACGAAGTAATAGCTATGGTAAAAACAAGATGGAAAAATGAATGCGGTATTGTTTATTGTTTCTCGCGGAAAGATTGCGATGATCATGCAGCTCACATGCAAGCCAATGGACTTAAGGCTCTTAGTTATCATGCTGGTCTTTCGGATAATCAGCGTTGCGACGTTCAGGGACGATGGATTTCCGAAGAGGTGTTTTTATTTATCGTTTATAATATTGAAACAAGAAAAATGGTTAAACCGAAAATCGCAAAATACTTATTTGCGCGTTGATCAAATTTCAGATAAAAATAGTTTGCGCGACGATAGCTTTTGGAATGGGTATCGACAAGCCAAACGTGAGATTCGTTATACACGCGGCGATACCAAAATCGATCGAGGGTTATTATCAGGAGAGCGGTCGCGCTGGTCGTGATGGTGAGCTCGCCGAATGTGTTCTCTTTTACAATTACGCGGACGTTTTTCGAATGCGAAAAATGATCGAAAGCGACAGGAGTGCAAGTCGAGACGTGGTCAAAACGCATATCGATAACCTCATGAAAATGGTTTCCTTCGCGGAGAATCAAACGGATTGCAGGAGGACACAGCAGTTGAATTATTTCGGCGAAATTTTCAGTAGAGATAAATGCATTGCGAATAAATCAACGGCTTGTGATAATTGTCGGTGCAGGGTCAGTGTTTTGTTGAGACGATTATTCATTTCGCAATTATTATTTTTTCCTCAACAAAAATCAATGTTTTTCATTTTTAGGACGATTATGAAACTATCGATGTAACCGCCGACACCAAAGCGATCCTCAACGCTGTACGAGACATCGTCAGAACCCACAAGTGTAATCTAACACTTCTTTACCTCACGGATATCTACAAGGGTAGTAATCTTCAAAAAATAAGAGACGCTGGTCTTACAACCAGTCCGATATATGGTCGAGGAAAAACTTGGAACAAAGTTGACATTGAACGGTTGCTTCACAAACTGGTGATTGATGAGTTGCTGCAAGAGGATATGTATATCAAGAACGAAATGGCCTGTGGATACATCAAAGTTGGACCTAAAGCGTCAGATTTCATGAGATCAAGCGATGCCAAGGTTCGAAATTATTTATTAATTTAGAGAGATACTTTTTTGCAATAAAATTCATCTTTAACTGCATATAAAAAATATAAAGATTCCGTAGTGACGATAAAAAAGACAGGGAGTCACCGAACGTTTAAAAATAATATTTACTATAGAATTTGTACAAAAGTACTAGCAAACAATTTTTCTTCGCCAATTTTTATAACATTTTGAACATAATGCTTTTTTTTGTCCGTTACAAATTGGTCTTTATTTTTACCAAAATCGCTGCATACTTTACACGTATTTTCACTCATGTTTCACTATTTCTTTCGTCCAAATAAAATCATTACAATTCCTCCCTTCGACAGTGTGGTTGACATTTGTAGTTCGTCAAAAATGTTAAAACGTTTTTTAATTTATACAATTAAGCCGTATTTTTCGGGTTTCTTTTACTCTCCGGGAGTAATAATTGTTTATGACATATTTTTCCAAGATCCAGTCGAATTTATGAACTATTGTGGAGGGCTCTGCATATACGCCAAAAAAATACGACCTTCCGCGAAAGGAATACCTCAAGTACAGAGACGAAAAATGAAAAATTCAGTAGTGTCCCTTATACATCATATTTCAAGTGAACGAATCGTAGAATTTTGACGATTTTTCACAAAGTAGAAAAATTTTGTACAATTAATCTAAAATAAAAAGCAGGTTTTTATTGAGCCGCTTTTCTGCTTTGAAAGGAAAAAATTAAAAAAAACTGAAATTTAACAACACAGAGTCAATGAAAAATCGATATTTTGTTTGCTCCAAAAAAATCAGGTACTTTTCTCAATACGATCTTCAGCAAGCAGTTCAACAGGCGTTGCAACAGTGTCGGCCGAAGCACAACCGGTGAACAAAATAATGAAGGAGTTGCAGGACAAGTGTTACGGTGAATTGATAGCAATCGTGAAGGGTATCGCTGGTGCACTCGATGTGTCGGCATCGTCGATCATGAACATGATCGCGATACGAGCAATGAGTCAACAGTTGCCAGAATCGGAAGAAGCGATGTTGAGAATTCCTCACGTGACGAAAGCTAATTTCGAAAAATACGGAAAAGCTTTGCTCGACATAACGCAGAAGTACGCAGCTGAGAGACTAGGTAAGCTGCGTCTTTTTAATCACAAGATTTTCAAGGTGACATTGTCGAACGACGCAATACAGATTAATTGGAACGACAAATTCCGAATTGTTGTTTAGTTCTGTTGAACGAGGGAAACGAGGAGACGGAAGAGGAAAATCAAAACACGTGGATCGATAGCAGAGCTTCGCCTCAGAAATCAAGGTCGAGAGGTCAAGGCACAAAACGAAAAAACACAAGTTTTCGTGGTAACGGTGCTAAGAGGTATCGAGGAAGTTACGGGTTAGCAAATAAAAAAATGGATTTTTAATGTTAAATATTCGATTATTAATGAAACCGTCGATTTTATATTAAAAGTGAATAAACCATGAATTTTCAGTGGTCAAAAATCGCGTTCGTCGAGAGGTTCAGCTTCGTCTCGTTCTAGCAGGGGCCGTGCTGTAACAAAAAGTCGAACGGGGCTCGTCGATTTTACTCAAAAGAAGGAATTCCTTAGCGATCCTCATAGATTTGGTCACATAGGATTGTGAGGTATAAATGTTTCGTTAATTCGTAAAATAATGAAGAGTTGTGTCCTGGCGTTTAGTGCGCATTTCTCATTGTTCATCGTTTCGTGTTTCTTTATTTATCCTGTTTGTTTTTCTTACCTTCGTTTACTTGTTTCGTCTACTAGTTTTCCTCGCTGTTTATAAGCGGTAATTAATGATACGTCTCGAAACATGTACATAAAATATTGAACTTGAATAAATACAATTTTTTTCATACGTTTTTATAAAACGACGGGTTTATGAAGTGAAATTTTACTCCATTTTCATACACCCGTTGCCCTCCTTACATACACCTACGTAACGACTATTGTTCTGGATCATTCAGAGTGCCGGCTGGATGATCCTCGCTTGACGATCATCGTTTTTAATATGTTTCTTCAGCAAATTCATTATCTCGTGATCGAATTCGGCCGGCGTTGGTTTTACACCGGCTGCCCAGTAAAAAAGATCCCAATCGTTTGACGGCAAATTAATCAATCTGTCGTACATTCTAAGCTGGTTATCGTCAAATGTGTCCAAATATTTTTTAGCAAAGGTACTGAGTACCAGACCATTTTCGAGCATACCACGTTTACGCGACTGATACACCAACCTACAACATATTTCATCATATTTACCAATTTTTATTACGTAATTTAAAAATTCTATGTAAAACTTGGCCAATTTATTCCACATTTACGTTTCATTTTATTTTTCTAATTATGCTAAATAACAAATGAATAATAATAACAATGTGGAATTAATTAAAATTATTATACTTTATTAAAAATCACTGAATTTATATTCAATTGCATCGACCAATATTTTTCAAATTCACTTAACTTTAAAAATATCATTTTTATTACGTATTTAATTCTTTATGATCGTTTTTTAATTGGTAAAAACTTGAAATTTGTTTTGAAGTCCGGATTCTCACCGTGCTCTTTTGAGTTCCGAACTTTCTCCTGCCCGTTCTACATAAGGTGGAATACTGGGTTCGCGGCCCTCAGGATGATGAAGATCATCGTGAGATCCAGCTGTAATCGCGCTCACCGATAAGGCTCTTACGTGATTGAAAGGTCTAACCTACAAAAGCAAGAGTTGTTTTAACAAAATACACTGTTAAATACGAGTGATAATTTATATAAATCATTTACCAGCGAGATGCTGGATTTCAATGCGATATTCATTATTTTCGACTTATTCGTTACCGCGTTTAAGGTTTTTATGTTACTGCGCAATGTTTATTTCTACGTGATATTTTTTCACTGCCAAACAGCTGATAATCAAACGTACAAACGTGAGACATGTCGATATCCAAGATTTCTGACATGTACAAAAGTTTGTCAAGAAGGAATCTTACTTAGCAACGAATGTGACAGCCGTCAAATGACCAAGTGCTACGCTACTGACGGAACCAACAAGGCAACAGTTTTTATTATAAAGCCAAGTGTCATACCGAACGAGGCACCACGAGTGCGAGAGAAATTGTTGCCAACTTTGAAAGTGTCCATTTTTGCCAATTTTCTGCGTGGACTCTTTTTTTATTCCGGGACGACTGAACCAAACCCTTAATGCAAATTGTCAACTCAATATTATTCGCCAATGATTTATTTATTCATCCATCAACGATACTATTGTTTATCTGTTTTTCGCTAAATGACCTCAATCGAAAAATTGTATTTTTACCAAAAAAATCATTAGTTTTTTAATCATAAGAAAAAAAAAAAAAAAAT
>JABSMR010039373.1:0-15541 GCA_018902295.1 Dusona sp. PSUC_FEM 10030013
ATATATATATATATACATATTCACAAACCTTTCGCAACATCTTTCTTTACGATTTGATATAAGAATATAGATAAGGCGAGACAATCGAAAGCAAGATTGTTATTGCGAACCAGCCTTAATTGGAACGGACTTGGCGATTAATCTCGACTTCGGGCATATGTATTACAGCGATCATTCGCTTCCCTCGTATCTTATTTAATTTGCGTTCATCCAAGCCTTATACTGCCGAGCTCTTAGTAAGAATATCGACTTGTGATAAAGGGTCGAGCTCTGTCTGAATTACTAGCTTATTACACCCAACGCTTGTGGTATTTCATTAATAACGATACTCCGTGGACCTTCTTGTCGGCAAGGTTAACAGGATAACTCATTCTTGTGCGCCGCCGGCCGAAAATCGTAAGGTTCGAAGATCGGTCCTTAATTTGCGATCTCGTAATGCTCCTCCCTCTTATACTCTCTTGGGCTATAATTACATATCGATTCAAAAGAAATGTATTACGCGCCTGTTACTTTTCTTTTTATTACCTTTTTCATTTAACTTCGGCTACTTCGGTTTTTCTGCCTATTTACAGTATATACTTTCCAGCTTTGATATATGTATGCTCTTGCACGCCCTTTCTAATACACACATACGTATCCGATTGAGATCAAACGCGTGGGTTATGTATGGATTCTTGTTTGTTGTACGAGTCTTTAACTCTCTCATCCAATAACCTACATATCCATATGGCCGAGAACTTTAATTACTACATGCTCTTACCCTTAATATACGTTTACCCTCCGGTATACGAAGATAACATTTCTTTGCTATTCATTTTCGAATAATTCATACCATTTTTTTCTCCTTCCTTTTTCCAAACCATCAACTTTTCATCTTTCTCATAGTAGGTGGTGAACTCCACATTTCCAAGGTTAAAGCCAATTCCGCGCACACCGAAACGAAAATAGCTCGCGAAGCTGCTTTCATCGGGTGCTAAATTTTCCATGCAGGATTACACGTCCCTCTCCTCCTCCCCCCCTCCCTCCTTACGACCGTTCAAGCGCCTCCTTCACTCTCGCCCGATCTCTTATTCTCCTCCTTTTCATCTCGCTTACTATACGCAAGAAGAAAAAAGATAGCCAGACTCTTCGTAATAAGAGAGCGATGAACATTTTTCAGGGCCTCTTGTAGCCAGCCTCTCATGCAGAATACCAAACATTCCACGAAATTACCTATGCATCAACGCCAAAGGAATTTAGTTATGTTCCAAGGCCCTTTTACCTCCACTTTTTTTCATTATCACTAAGATTGGGAACGGTGTTGAAATTCTAGTCTTCCAGGTTATCTACGTCATACATCATTGCTTGGGTTCGCGAGCCAAGAAAAAATTTAAAGACGTGAAATTTAAAGTGATTATGAGACGATAAAGTGATTATGATGATGATGTTTTACGAAAGTCCTAGATTTTTTGAATAAAATCAACGTTTAATTCATGATCATAAACTATGACCAAAAATTAGAATAATTTGAATATCTGCAACATAACTCTTTTTTCGCAACATTTACTTGTGCACTCATCGTGAGTAAACTGAAGCATCTAACATTCCTACCCTAATAGCCACTATTTTGCAGGATGTTAGTCCTAATACGGTCCATTTGTTGCCTCTCCCCGATAATTTCAAAAGCGGCTCTTAGGACTATACGATCCGGAGATTTCAAGACTTTACCAGGAAAACTCATTCGCTCCTTGGCAAACATACCCTTGAATTGTTAGTGCTACACACCGAAAGAAACTAAAAGGGATAGTAGAGGGGAGGGGGTAGTAAAGAAGTTTTTAATTTCCCCACAAGGCGAGTTGAAGAAGAGCCGAACAGAGCACGACTCCACTCGCGTTCTTGGCGAAATTGCTCCTCGGCCTCGTAGTTTCTAGGTTCATACGTCATGGGCAAGAGCCCCGTTCATGAGGCTCAACCCCTTTGCGAATGGCCATGATATCTTAGCTCTTCGCATGGTCTTCTCTTATTCCGTTTCTCATTCCTGGAGGAGTCACCGTGCTGATGGTAAATGGTGGCGAGAGGCCCCTCACGTTTTTCATCGTTTTACCATTCAGCGCCATCTTTTATTACACACTCAAACTCACCCTTTCAACAAAAGGTGGAGAAATAGTGAGTGAGCAATCTCACATACTATGGAAAACCTTCTTCAGCGCATGCTACTTTTCTATACCCTACGAATGTTCTATAGATGTCGCTCGAAGACATTACTCGTAACCTCGTCGACTTTGAATTTCCATAGAAACACTTTACCCACCTCTCTTTTCACATACTTTTCTCATTTTTCCTGCCTTTTACTCAGTCACTCAGTAAACTCGGTAACGAGGTGACAAACTTAGAGGATGTATGGCCAGGATTGCGATGATTACACTCGCATTCGAATTCCAACGACCATGACTTTCAAATAAAATTTCTGATTTATTGCAGCAGTCCAAATGAATTTCCAACTATTCCATTAACTTGATGATACTTGTAATCGCTTGACATGTGCATTATCTCTTTCAGTTCCGTCTACTCGATTTCAACTTTTTCCCAACGATGCATCAGCAGTCCTTCACTTGTTGTCTTTTTATTGCTAAACATATTTTCATCTGTACTCAATCATTCAGCGTTTCAGAAGTACGCTTCAATAAAAAAAAGTTAGAAAGAAAAAGAAGAATGTACTATCCGTACCGTAACGCAGAGCTTTCGTGAATAAGAACTCACGGTAGACAGGCAGCCACAATGTATGTAGTGTGGATTGGGAATTCGCATTCAAGCCAATATCTAATTCAGTACTTGGTGGGCTTTTTCTACGAAAATACGTTAGATACCTCTCTTATTTTCGTCTTCACAAAAACCCGAATCTCGTTCTCGAGCTACTGCTAACGTATCAAATACGTATATGTGTACCGAGGGGACTCAAGTTTACGAGCCTCAGACTACCGGGTCGTTGAATGGAACAGTCTACCTCTGGCTTTCATATATTCACCTTGCCACGGGAGCGGATTTAATGCAAGTCAAATTTTTCTTCCTATATACTCGTCCCATATCCTCACTCTGTCTTTCTCCTTTCTCTCTTTGCGAGAATTCCATTTTTATTCGACTTACCACGATCGAATTTTACTATTTCCACACTAAGGTATCGATTCTCATTGACATTCATGCTTGTACCTCCTTATTCCCTTGTAAACTAATGTAACCCATTTACTCGATGTACTCTTGAAACGTTGGGTGTAAAGTTCCTCTTGATTCGTCTCGATCCGAGTGAAGTGTTTTTCAATTTATTACGGAATTGTCGATAAGTGAGCGTCGCTGTTTTCGTTAGAATAGTATATTAAAATGGGTAGTGTTTTTTTTTGCTTTGGAATGTTGTAGGTTGACTATAAAGATAAAAACTATCTCAGAAAAAAAGAAATAATGTTCTACTTCCAATCCAATTTCAATTTATGCTAAAAAAAAAGCCATCAAATCTATTTTTGACACATTTCGTTATAATCGCGATTTTGGCAAGATATTAATAGTTTCCCGAGTTTAACTACGTTTGTTAACTTTTCTCGCGAAATCTACGGGTTTATGTAAACTATGAACGCCAGTAAAAAAGATCTGAAATTACTTAGAATTTTCAGCACCTTTTCCTTCTGTGGTTACAACTTTATAATGGATTCTATTGGCAGCACCTTTTAGAGCGGAAAGCATCGAAACTGCTAACAACGTTACTACATTTTGCCACTATAAAGAGGCCCACTACCAGGTCTATATAAATGAACATGGCGTCTGGAAGAGGAGTCTATTCGATTTGAGAGTGCCAAAGTTAGCTGGTATAGTCCAGCGTCAGGCGTCCAGTTCTTGGTAAATAGTAGTGTCGAATGAATGGATTCGTAACTAAATTGGTCATATTCTCTCATACCCATTCAACCTATGAAAACGTGAATAAACCTCGTCATGAAATTTAAGCCACAGCATTAATCGTAAGGGTGGTAGTGCTGGCGAGAAAGGTTACAATGATCTTCTTGCGGTCGTAGTCGTGTTGAAGTTAAGGTTCTATTCACACTGTTTCATTTGTTGGTACGCAATTTCACACAAACCCATTTTGGGCAGTTTCCGAAGTAATGGGTTAATGAAAAGAAACGAACATTATTCTTTCTTTAAGTGTTTTATTAAATTCACCATTACACTTGAAATGCACTCGATAGAATCGGAGTTTATTTTGTTATTTAATATAAAATTAACTTCAAAATGAGTTAACTTCATATAGAAATTAAGTTTCATAAGTATAATTGTATTTTTAAGATCGAATTAACAACAGCTCTCGATTGGATCGAGTAAGGAGAATAAAAAAGCCTCGCCCAGTTTTCCGACAACGTCTAAGGCTTCGAATGAAGCAAACATAAGTTAAGTAGTGATTTCAAATGCTTAATTTCCGGCACGGAAGTAATTTCACTTCACCGAGTTAAATAGGACTCGGAGCATGGGGTTGGCTGGTTAATAGTTTTCAAAAAGGCCAGGAGGTAAACAATGAGCTGTTTGGCAAATGGAAAGAGGTAGAGAAAAAGATCCTGGAGGATGATGAGTCCCAGTTCTATAAGTCCTACAGCAGGATGAAAAGAAAGTGTGGTAGAGAAGAGAGAATCTTCGAAGTACTGCAACTACTTTGTTTCTGCTATACTCACTTCGCCCTGCACCATTCTACGATGTACTTAGAGCTTTTGCCCACTTTCCTCCTTCCGGTTTTCCCATGTAGATGCATCGCCCAGCAGAGAAAACTTGGCTCATGCTCTAAGGCACTCAAAGTCGTTAAGAGTTAGTTGCAACGGGGTTTAAATTAACGGGATCGCCCAGTAGCGCAGTAACCCGGTGACAATTTACATCCAAACAGGGCGCGAACGGGCGCATTCTCATTCCAACTATACGACAACCCAGTCTAGTTATTTCGTTTCACCCGGCCCCTCTCTTCACCGTTCTGCAATGGATTTCAAGAAGCATAGTACACGTTGTACGGGGATTTAATGCTTGATTACATTCAAGACTCATTTCAGTGTACTTATTCAACAAGGGATTGCAAAAATAATCCAACTCCAAACTAACAAATTAAATAAGTAAGCTAATCAGGACTTTAAAAACTGCTTCAAATTTCGAGCAGATAATAAAATACTTATTTCTTATTTAAGGCTTAAACTGCCAGATAGTAAACATTAATTACGAGTCTTATGATGAAATTGACGACTCAAAAGGACACACAACAGAAGGACAGCTAGTTTTTGAATTTCACAATACGTACTTATGTAATTTTCAAGGCCATCTATCAGCTGCTCGCGTTATGCATGAGTGTGGGAGAGATATAGCTGAAAAGTAAATTCCCCTATTCCTCAGTGCCGTTTGATACTTCAAGGAAAATAAAAGTTACACTTCTTTCTGTGATAAAAGGAGAACAAATTCTAACTTTTATTTTTCGAAATACATCGTCACATTTTGTAGCCACGTACAGTACCACTATTTCTTTCTTTCCGCGTAATTTATACACATAGGATATATAATTATGAACAGGTGTCATTACAACATCAACGAAACATCTATCACCAAAGTAAGTTATATCCCTAAATGATGGGTAGAAATAAGGCATTATGAGACGGTTTGCAAACCCATAATACATGAATTATCGAGCCACCAACTTTACTCATGAAATTTGACTGAATCGTTAAAAATTCACTGCTAATAATACGAGAGAATAGATTTAACCAAAGCCAAGGGATATGTTTTACACCTACTCGGAGGGAAAAGCTCCTAAAATACTTTTATAGCAGTACTCCGCCTTGCCACAAACAGTAGCATTAAGTTTTTTTATTCTAATACAGCAAAACTTCGTACTCAATGTTTCTAGAACTAATTGAATATTCCTGTTGAGGGCTAAAATCACCAAAGAAGCTGCGAACGATCATTTACCCGAGACCATATGGTACGATGGCAAGAATCGTGAAAATAAGAAAGTAATAAATCACGTATACTATTCCTGCGTCATTGAAAAATTATGCAAATGGTATTATGCTCTTAAAATCCTATCATTAACTCTACAGTGTACTTCCTGACTGTTAAAAATAAGACCATTCAACATTTTTTTCAAAAAAATATTGCTAGACCGTTATTACAGTAGAAAAATCACTGAACTGAAAACAACCCTAAACACCTTCTTTATAATATATGCAGTAGCGGCGATAGTAAAGTGTATGTTTTTTGATTAAAAAGCTTGTTCACGATCACTCGTGTAGGTTATCGGAAAAAATGGAGAATTGAAAAAAGCCTCATATTTTGAGTCTCTCCTTCATCGAAATATCAGATGAAAAACTATTACGGTAGAGGGTTCGATTTTAGCAGGGCCAGACGTAGACAACTGTGTATATTATACTTTCATCATATATGATATTCATATGTACATACATATGGTTACGTATATCTGTTATATATATAAAAATGCGGTCGAACCAGTTGTACAGGCGTATAAGATCGATGGAGCTGCTACTCCAACTGCGTCTACTATTCTCGAATGGTCAACGGAAGCGTGAAATTCCCAATTTCTTTTCCTTCATGGCGAGAATATCACCACCGCTTTCGTCCACTCAACTCGCCTTACAGCCTCTCTTGCCCTCCTCTCAGACGTATGAGGTCTTTTTTCCTCCGAGTCGAGACGAGATAGGAGAACGTCTTATATTTACGCTCAACCCGAGCCATGAGAAAGTATGATTGTATAGTATATATACATAGTTAAAAGAGCTCGAATATCGGATATTTGGCAGATTTATATAGGTGTTTTTTCTCGTTTTTTGTGAAACTTTATTTTCACCATTCGCCGCATTTTTAGAGGGAAAAAACTCCTTTATAACTCTGTGACATTGAAATACACGTAACACCAAATCGAAGTATTTTTCAAACATTTTCTTATAGTCAGAGTATAATAAGTGTTGAATTATATTATTGAAATAAATAACTCTCAGGTACTATTTCCTTGAAATAGTGAAACGCGAATAAACAATTTTTCTCTTTCTTATCTTGCTCCATTGAACGACTTTTTCGAATTGATTGTCCCGGAGAGAAACAAAAAATACAAGGATATATTGTCTTATTCTATCATTTCTCAGTTATTTTCATTCCAGCTCTTGTCCTCGTACATTTTCTGCGCTAGCTCGGATGTCGTTTTGTTCGCCGCTGTCCCGACGGGACAAGTATTCCCTCCCTTGATTTCTAAAGCTTCTTGGGTCACAGCATATCGGGCTTGGATCACGTACACAAGCAATCGCGACTGAGTCGCGCGGTGACTCGTCGAGGACGAGGCGTTCGATTGAAACGTCTCCGCATGTTGTGGCCTTCGGCTTGCGGTGAGCTTGATGCTGCTTTCTGTCTCCATCTTCCTCCATCTCGGTTGTCTAGCACATGGAATTGCTCGCTCGCCGTTTTTCGCCCTTATACAACAGTCAGTTACTTTACGGCCAACCGCATCCGCGGAAACCCTTTTCTTCGCCAAGTCAAACTCCGAGATAACACTCTCTTTGATAACTCCGCGGTAAATTCGCATTACCTTAAGTTTGTGAGGTTCTTTCGGTCTTCTCGTTCTGTTCCTATCGGTTGTACGATCCACGCGCATATCCTCATGCAGTAAACATACTTTCTCAGTCTCATAGTTCTACATTATGTTTGGATAACTTTTAGAAACTTGCCGATTTAATTCCTGGCATAATGAATCTCAAAGAATTGCCTGATAATAACCGAGAAAATGACAAACGAAATGAAACCAACAGAAACAGTACTACATTAACAAAATATATTTCTCATGTATGTACAAATTTATCATGAGCATATATATCTGTAAATGAAAATAAAGTGTTTGACCACGTCGTATAACTCGAGAACTTCTGAAACGGTGCCGGCTTTCCCCTACTTCTATTGCATCTATCGCGCAAACATTCAAACAAAAGTGAAATGCTTTCAGTGTGTAGTCGACAGGAGAAAAAGAACCGTGCTGCAAGACGTGTGATGCTCCCCGGCCCTTTGAACCATAACGGCAATCTCCTTTCTGTGTAGGGGTCAGAGACTTGAAAATTACATTTAGTCCGTTTTCTAGGACGATGACGTCTGTCAGACAAGAAGGGGAAA
Source organism: Dusona sp. PSUC_FEM 10030013 (assembly GCA_018902295.1). Classification (NCBI taxonomy): domain Eukaryota; kingdom Metazoa; phylum Arthropoda; class Insecta; order Hymenoptera; family Ichneumonidae; genus Dusona; species Dusona sp. PSUC_FEM 10030013. Next base: position 8,158 of record JABSMR010039373.1, read on the forward strand.
TCGTTTAGGGAGTTTCGTATATACGCGTTAGTACGGCCAGTGGAACATCAAAGAGCCGCGAAAATATCGGGGTGCAAGAGGCGGCCAGGCTAATATTATTACTCAACCAACCTTACTGCGACATAGAACTCGCTTTGTTAGCGTTAAGCGAGATAGATATCGGTGAGCTAAGACAATTTGCTATCTCGAACACGTGCATCCGACTAACTGTTCTTAATTTTCATTTTATGCCTTCGATGCCACATGAATCATAGATAAGTGGAAAAATATTAATTTTCGGGTCCATGCAACCACGCGCATTGCAGGTAGTCAAATTGTGAATACTGATTGACAAAAAAGCCTAATATGTTCATCGGCTGCTGTTGCTTGATTGAAAGGTCATCGGGGAAAACTGCAATTCTCTTTTTTGCACGGGTCGTCACTCCCAAACTTGGAGCTTGAGCCAATTCATATGGATTGAAATAAAAATCTGTTCGTTGATTTTTCGTTCTCGACATTTGTACGGTTGAAAGACATGGAAATTGGTGCAGCAAAAAATCGATAGATGGACACTCAACATCTGCATCCTACAAACGAACACTACGAAACCCCCGTTGTATATGTTGCCGTAACTCTTCATTGCTAACTTACAAGTACGATTAATTGATTAATCGTAATGTAACGAGACACCGAAGATAATGATATATGAAGTTCGCAGATATACGTCTGTGTCACACGTAAACTGACCTAGGTCAGTTACGTATGTGGACATTTATATATGGATAGGAGGCTTGGTACATCATGTATTTGCCACGTATGCCTGTCGTGTATCCATGAGCCTGTCAACGGGACGGCAATACTTCTGGCATTAGTCCGGGTATTCCAGTTCACCGAGCATGCATAATCATCATGTATCAATTTCACATTGATCTCGTTTATCACTTCAATCTTTGTAAAACTGTTGATGGGTATGAAATACGATTTTTAAGAGGACCTCTTTAAAACTTCGCGGCTTTTTTCAGTTATGGTAATGCTTGGATTGAATGCTTCTACTATTTAAAACGTGAACAATAACTGCAATAATCACACCGTAAAATTAATTTAATGCTAAGGTTTTTGTCGTTGCAAGTCGCAGATTGTTTCCCACATTTCTATAATATTATTTACCAATATAAATTGAATATTCTTTTTAGAAACTTAACGCACTTCAAAACTATGGTTATGGAAAATCAATCACTTTTATTGAATCCAGAAATGTTTTATTACGTAAATAAATCGACAAAAATTGTTGTATTTATGCGAACGATTATTGAATCATACAACCGTTGCTTATCTTTGTAAATGATTCTTATAGAAATGTGTAAAAAAATCTACAATTGGCAACGATAAAAACTTGGAAAGTTCAATTATTTTTTTCACGTTTCGAACCCGAATGGACTGAAATGCAGTTCGGCGGTGCGATTCTAATTATTTCTTACTTTTAACATAGTGGTCTGCTCAGTCAATGGACTACAATTGGAAAAGACACCGAAATTTCTTAAAGTTGCACATAGGTGTCTCCCCCTTAACGAGACTTGTATTACTGCAGCCTCATAATTGAGATCAATAATTGGAATTGAATGACGAGGTCCTAAGATCGAACGCGTCAGATTTTCGTTCCAGATTATGTTCTTGAATGAGATGTTTATTGGAGGTATACAAGTAATGTGTTTTTTTTTCGATTCTTCATACATCGCCACGTTGTTTGAAAAACAATATCATGTATGGGTACATCTATATGAATCAAATATAAATACCGAACCATTAAAATTTTAATAATTCAGGAAATAATTCCCATAGAACAGGAAAAAATGTTTTTACCAATAAGTTTGCAAGCAAACAAATAATTGCTTGATTCATTGAAAATTTAGTTCGATATTATCCGACGAGCAGGCGTCTTCGTTTTCAAATATTCACATGGCTAAACTTTTGTTTCCCGATTAGTCGCAGCTGGGTTCCCTCGGATTCCGTACAGCTCGAATCCTTGCAAACGTGACTGGGTATGTCACGTTGACTCGTTTGATAAATGTGTCGCAGAATTCTCCAGACGCGAATGTAAGACCATTTGTTACGCAATACCAAACCGCCACGTGATTCCAAGTTTGCGTTGAATTTGATAAAATATTACCTACGTTTCGGTTTATGCATCGCAGCATACTATCCTGTTAGTTCAGACGAATACAGTTGCATAACACAAAACCAAAATTATTTATGAATTTGGATATCGTTGCTTTAGAAGACACATCACATATAGATATGCGTAATCCAGATTGGAAACTCCTCTTAACTCCGATTAAGCCACATGCGTTTCAGATACATCCATGGGAACTCGCTTCCTTCCACTACTCAGCCAACTGACTGTCATTTGCATATGAATCACGATCAGAGAAACATGAACGTTGCTCAAACGATAATGTATGTACGTCCAAACATACGCAAAATAGCGGTATTCGCACAAGCACAGATATATAGAAAGTGTCGTAAAACTTGAATCCAAACAAAATATAAGATAAGTAAATTGTAATATTCTAGAGCCAAAAAGTACTTTTCAATTTTCTCTCCGACGCATATTGACTAATTGGGTCTTACCTGATTCACGGATGACTCGAAGTGGGGGAGATCGGCGCAAGCTCACACGCTTATGCAACCCGCGCAGAAAAAAAGAGTCTCGGCGAGAAAGACTCTTAAAAAGGGTTTCGAAAAGTATTGGAAAGAATCTCGGCGAGTCTCGAATATAGTCACGAACAGTCTTGGAAAGACTCTTAAAAAGGGGTTCGAAAAATATTGAGAAGAGTCTCGGGGAGATTCCAGCAAAGAGTTTAAAAGTATCTTGGAAAAGTGCCCATGCGAGACTCGTTTTTCTGCACGGGAAGGTGGCGTTTCGTCCGTTTCATACTTTTTTCATCAGCGCGATGTATTGGTTGAGATTAATGTTTCGTCACTGAATGATACCTCGAAGATAAAAATTAATAAGAACTTTTCTCCTCACCTAAATAGGCGTGGGCTCAACACGACTCTTCAGAATTTTTTCCGGGAGTCCTGCCGCGACTTTTTGCGGAACTCTTCAGAATTCTTTCTGACTATCTCGCGTGGAATTACTGAATTAAATTTGTACAAATTAATTTGATGTAGAAAAATCTCCTTATTTATCTAAGGTGAAAAAGAAAACGGTTGTCGAGTTTTGAAGAAAAAGCCGTCGTAGAAATGTCCTCGATAATGCAGCCGAGTCAGCAATGCACTCGGCAGAAAACAGAAATATCAACCGGATTATTTAGAAATCAGGCAGACTATCGGCAGACGCGAACGTCGATACAGGTCGCCACCAGCCGGACAGAAAGGGAAGTTAAGATGTAAAGCTTCTAACTTTGGCCAACAGGTGGTCTTCTTTCGCGTCTACGGATAGCCTGCCTGATTTCTACATAATCCGGTTGATATTTCTATTTTCTGCCGAATGCATTGCTGACTCGGCTGCATTGTTGAGGACATTTCTATGACTGCTTTGTCTTTAAAACTCGATAACCGTTTCCTTTTTCACCTTCGACAAATAAGGAGATTTTTCTATATAAAATGAATTGCAACAAATTTAATTCAGAAATTCCAGGCGAGAGTGTCAGAAAGAATTCTGAAGAGCGTCGCAAAAAGTCGCGGCGAGACTCTGGGAATTATTTCTGAAGAATCCCGGAAAGAGTCTGGGCGACACTCTCGAAAAAGTATTTAGAAAAGTCTTGGAAGGAGTCTCGGCGAGGTTCGGAAAGAATTCAGAAGAATCTCGGAAAGAGTCCCGGAAGGAGCCCGCAAACAGACTCCAGCGGTACTTCTGACAAGGCTCTTGGCGAGCGTTCCGGCAAGACTCTCGGGGAGCGTCTTGACGAGACTACTTCTTTTTTACGCGGGTGGATTGCAGTAGAAACAAGAAGGTGTCATATGATACTAATTGAATGGAATAGAATGGTCGACGTAAATCTATTCTATATCTATTTTGAAATAGTCAGTTGTATAATAATATGCTTTCCGTATGTCTGGAACGCTGTCCAAAGAGGACATGATCATACGAGCTAAGTAACCAGATGAATTTCGAATGGGGGTTGTCCGAGAATATGCAAATGATAAGAGAATAGTAGGGGAAAAAGTAAATCTTTTGGAGTTCGTTACAATGGTTTGAAGCTAGAACATTTTTATTTTCTTGTTTCTTTTTTTCCTTTTCGCGAAAGATGAAGGGTTAAAATTTAGAAACTTCGCTGTATTTCTCTTCGATACTGAGCTGTACTTACTTATAAGAGTCTTTTCGTATTTAGAAATGGACTTCCCTCGCTATGTGTTCCGCCACTTTTCAGTAGAACATGCTTCTGGTGGATCTATTCCATTACGCGTTTCAACTTTCTTCTATTTCCCGATCACATCTATTTTTTTATCTCTACATATATATTGCACTCTCGTTTTGGGTCTGCGGTACCATTTCTCTCGGTCCCTTTTCTTGCTCTTTCTCTCTTCTCTTGATTCGGTTGCAGAGAAGGATGGAGAGGAATGAGTAACCCATCGAAAGTGCCAATCTCCGTTCGGGTGGGGCACACGCCGGAGTAAAAATCTACTCTCGGTCGCAGCGGGAAAAAGCAGCAATAGTGGTGCCCAAGTCAGCCAGCCAGAGAGCCAGCATGATTTGCATATGAATCTAAATCGTGAGAAGAGTGGAGGAGGGTTGCCAGAGCTGGGAATAGCTGGACGAACGACCTTGTTTGTGTGTCCATGTGGGGGTTATATGTATGAGAGAGAAAAGCTCCGTACCCTCAATGTACGCCGAGTTTTTGGTCCAAGCTATCCGGTGGTATAGCATGTGCAGGGAGTGGGAAATTGCGACAAAAAGAAAAAGCTGAAATTAGTTAGCTCTCTGCAGTGTAGGTGGTAAGCATGCGAACACAGATCCGTGCCTGAAAATATAGCAGTAACAGTCGACCTCGTCGGAAGCTTGCATAGAGAGAAAAAGAGAAAGAGAGGGAAGAGAGAATAGAGAAAGCACTTCGAACTCCATGTGACCTGTAACTACTGAAAGACCTGAGTTTCACGCGAGATGCATCGAGGCCGAAATACATAGGTGCGACTGTCACCAGGCTAGTGTACTTTACGTATGCAGTAAAAACGATTATATGCGCAACACGAGAGTGCGCTTAGCCTTCGCGCATTCACGTATGCGTTACATAGTACATCAGTTGCTATTGATCTGTATTCATGACTTTATTTTCAATCTCCTGTCATACTTTCGGCTTGTCGATTTCGAGTTTGATTGCCATCCTCACAAGTCATTCGTGTTACTCTATTGCGATTTATCTGCCATGGAATTGAAAAATACCATGACGCGAAAATCTATTCGCTGCAACCAAATTAATATTTACATCCAGTTCAATGATAATTTTATAATAGTTTACTCATTTTCCTTGTAATAGTCATCAGAATCTTTTCAAGGATTACATGCTAAAAAAGTCATTTAAATTGAAACGGTTGAAAAATTCATCTGACGAATTCTGCGAAATTTGCGTTGACGATCAAGCGACAAGTTGTAAACGTCCCAAGGCAACATATTTTTGTTAATATAATGAATAAATTAGAGAATAACGAGTGCATTCTTACAGGGCAAGAAACTAGTGAAGGAAAATATTATAAGTTGGGTGAGCGTTATAAATTTAAAAAAACGACAATATTTTTTTATATTGGGGTTTTACAATTTATTGCAATAATATGATACTGTTACTGCCAGTGATCATGGCCCTTCCCTTTTTAACCCCTCACCCCTATCCAACTGTCGCCAAAATTTGCAGAAAACAATTTTAACATTGAACACTGAATTATTGATGAGCAGCGCTTAAGGTAAAAGGGAAGTGAAACAGTTTTGCTGAGTAAGAGAGTTTTCGATCCATACCGACGAATTTTATTTGCACTGCCAGATGGAATGTTATTGGGTCTCGAGTTGCCACAGCTTCGTACCACAACGTTTGGCATTCTCATCGATATTCTACTTCGATAAGAAGCGATTGTAGGATTAATGAAATCACAAATTCATATAAAACTCAATTGAGACACGGATGAAGATAGAGAGAAAGAAAGGAGAAGAGAAAAGCTTTATTGAGTCACCCTCCGATAATGCTAACAATTATTCGTATAATCCAGACGATTCATCAAATAGTTGCCTCTATTACGACGTTATATTAAATACATTGATCCATAAGGCGAAACAATCATGCAAATAAATCAGGAAATGATTGTAGTGTTCGTACAATGTTCACTAAACTTCCAACAAATGAATAAAATACTATTATTCAATAGATTTTTATTTCATAAAATACATGTTTTCATCAACAAATTATAATTGAATGTAGAACAAGTCAATTACAATTACAATTAATTAATTGTAATTGAATTGTTGTGTAGCTTTGTTTAAAACTTTTACGGTACTAAATAATCCTTAAATAAATCTAGACATGCTTGCTCAATTTTTCACGGCGTCACTATACTACCCACGAACATATAACAAAATATATATCAACATATAACATTGTAGGAGTAAAGATGTTCTTAATCTTTATTTTAAGAATGTTTACGATGCGAGAATATTATTTTAAGAGAATAACGCGTAATTATGTTAAAATAATTAATTGAACAACAAACTAATATGAAAATATCAAGAATAACTTTTTGCAATTAATTGTCAAGTCTTAATGTTTTGACTGTTCAATTACCACTGCCTTTTTTCTTTTTTCAAAACATCTCTTTACTTGATATTTCTTTTTTATTTATTTCATCGCTCATTGCGTATCACGCTTGAACTCATACCGATATTATTTTTCAAACAAAATATCAAAGTGTACAAATACGATGAATTTCACATCCTACAACATTAGGTATTGAAAAAATTACAAATTTATGAGCAAAAATTGAAAAACTTATACATAGGTTTTTAAATTGCTTTTTTTTTATCACAGGATCAGGTATGAGCACGTAATATTCACTAAGGTGGTAATGCAAAACAAATGATATTCGTAAGCTGGTCAGTCATTGAGATGCAGGCAAGATGAAAAGCTTGCTGCTCGACTCTGAAGCGTTTTATTTTGATGAAAATCTCAGATTTCATTAATGCAGTTTCAGCTATCTCTACTAGATGAATAATTCGTTTACCTAACGGGTGCCATTTATTTCGCCATTTTCTGTCATTTCTCCGTTGAATTTAGTTGGGAGATACTTTGACGAGTTCGAGGAAGCTTTATGAAAAATCGTCACATTGCTGGAAAGTCCAAGGTGGAATTTTATCTCCCTCCCTCTCTCTCTCTCTCTCTCTCTCTCTCTCTCTCTCTCTCTATCTATCTCTTTCATTTTCTAT